>JBBMKC010223941.1:0-12024 GCA_037834085.1 Bipalium vagum
TTTACTGATTGTTTTGATTTGCACCACCTAAGATTCTGGAGTCAGGTTAAATTTGATACCCTAAATATTGAACAATAGTGATAATGATAAATAATAATAATAATTTTAATTTTAATAATAATAGAAATAATTTTTTTGTAAGAATAAACGAATATCATTCATAATTTAGCCTCATTGACAGAGCGTCAAAAGAGAAAAAAGGAGATAAAAATTAAAAATTCTGTTTTAACTATCAGTTGGAGTGTTGCCATTTTATTGCAATTCTGTCTCGACGTAGCAATTTTTTGGATATGCTTTCGCAACAGGATTTAACCAAGGAGACTCAGCGAGCTTGGGAATTCATAGGTGATTTGCGAAGGACCTAGAAGACAACCCGGGGGCCCCTTGTCGCTCCTGATGAGACCGTTTTATTTTGTTAACTCTCGAACTCTTTCTTTTTATGATTATTCTTCTCGTACTTTTCTTTAAAGCTATTTGATTAGAATATTATTCTCGTTCATTTTTTCGTGTTCATTATTACTTTAACCATTGACTCAATTTTGATTATTTGACGTTGAAGTCATTTTTTAAAAAAATTTTTGATTATTGAACATACTTTTGGGCGATCTACGAGTATCGGAGAGAATTTTGTTGTAGCATCAGGCTGTTGTTAAAATTTACAATAAAGTTTTATTGTGAGTGTTTTGATTCAGTTAGAAAATAGATAAGATTTTGTCGTTGGAGTTTTGATTCAAGTTGAGTTTAATCGAATTATGAGCACAACATTATTAAGTGAGTAGTTACTGATAGACGAGCGAAGATTACTTTGCTTAATTATTATAGTAACAAATGGTATGTGGTTTTCCCGATTTCATAATCATTAGTTAAATGTTGTAACTAGCAAGCAAGTCATCGCAATCTCTATTCTTAACATTTGAAAAGAGTTTAGAGCATTACAGGGTCAGTCATTTAAATTATCTTGTAAATCCAGAAAATGAAAATGCTCATACACAGAACATAGAAGCATTGTGGTGTGTCCTCAAAAGGAATCTACAAAAGGGTGACACAAATTATGTGAATACAGTCCATGGTTATATCTCTGAACATCAATAGACAAAAATGTGGAAAATATTATTTTAAATCTTTCCTACAGCATATGAATAAATATTGTTAAATTTCCATGGTTAATTAATAATTTGATAAGAGTAAACAACTGATTTCACAATTAGATAATATTATTGATTATTATTGATTTTAATAATCTTTTAATACAAAATTAAATAAATAAATCTATAAAAATAATATATAAATTTTAATTGCAGTATTTTTAAACGAGAAAAATTAAAAATAATTTGAATTATTTATTTTAAAATAAAACTAAAGCAACCTTTAACTTTAATAAGTTTTTAACAAAATATAATCCAATAGATAGATCGAGAATTTCGTTGTTTTTTTAAAATAGTCAAATATAAAAATCATTTTATTCGTTCATTTGAAAATAACCTTAAGTTAAAAAATTTAAAGCTAATTAAACATCATGAACTTAAAAACTCTTAACAGTATTAAAAGTAAGAATTTTATAGCCGGAAAATTTCATGTAACGGAATATATATAGATTTTATAAGAAGTTATTCATTGAATAGTGGTGAAACAAAGCTCAAAGAATTTCTTGAAACCAGTATATCTGACATTAAACTCGCAGGAACTTGGAAGCATGAACGAGTTATCACTGGAAAGCAGGGTTCAAGTATTAAAGTACAAAATACGAATCAGGAAATACTAAATTTCTGTGCCAATAATTACCTGGGATTATCGGTTAAATTTTAACTTTATTCCATTGACAATATCTTTCATATGATCAATTACTTTCTTAGAGCCATCCCAGTGTGATTGAAGCAGGAATGAGTGCACTTAAAACACATGGGGCTGGTTTGAGCAGCGTGCGATTTATATGTGGCACTACTGTACGATAATTGTAGATCGAATTCCTTTTGAAAATATTACTTTTCTCCACCAGGACTTACATTTGAAGCTGGAAAAGCAAGTGGCCAAGTTCCATAATCGCGAAGATGCCATTTTGTATGCTAGCTGCTTTGATGCCAATGCCGGAATATTTGAGTCCATTTTGTCCGGCGAGGATGCCATTATTTCTGACGAATTGAACCATGCTTCCATTATTGACGGAATTCGTCTTTGCAAAGCAAAAAAGTGGCGATACAAAAACGGAGACGTGGAAGATCTCCGACGATGTTTGCTGGAAGCCAAAGATTGTCGATTGAAGATGGTTGCCACAGATGGCGTTTTCAGCATGGACGGCAAATTAGCACCTTTAAAGTGTGAATTAGTTTTCTTTCGTTGTTAAACAAATAAAACTCAATTTGATTTTTCGATGTTTCAGAGAGATCGCCAGTCTCACCAACGATCATGGTGCTTTGTTATTTGTGGATGATTGTCATGCTACGGGGTTTGTGGGAAACACAGGCAGGTAATGTTTACAGGTTTTTGGTTTTTGGCCTTTCGTTGTTTCGATTGGTTTTATTGTTCATCTATCCATCTTTTCTCTCTCCTATTGTATTATTCTGCTTGAAGACAATTGATGGCAATTTTTTTAGAGGAAGTGAAGAATTTTGGAAATTGAATTCAGACTCCGTGACTATCATCAATTCCACATTGGGCAAAGCTTTAGGAGGAGCCATGGGAGGTTATACAGTGGGACCAAAATATTTGATCGATATTTTGCGGCAACGATCGAGACCGTACTTGTTTTCCAACACTCTTCCTCCGAGTGTCGTAGCAGCTTCTTCTCAAGCTATCGAGTTAATAACCAAAGACAATGACGGTCTAATCTCGAAAATTCAATCAAACACTGCTCGATTTCGTCAGGAGATGACTGGCCTCGGATTTAAAATATTGGTTTCTTTTTTCTTATTTTTGTTTCAATAATAATAAAAATAAAAATTTATAATATAATAATAAATAATAATAATGATAATAATAATAATAATAATAATAATAATAATAATAATAATAATAATAATAATAATTTTTAATATTAATAATATAATAGCTGGATTATAAGACAATTATGAGAACAATAATCATCAATAATATTAATAATCGATAATTTTTTTATTGACTGTCTTTACTTGTGATTTTATTTCTGAATGACGTAAACTTTGAATTGTGTCAAAATTATTATTATTCATGAAAAAGCCTAGAAGCGAGACAACACAATACATTTGCACTTGTCAAAAATAAAAATTGTGCTAATCTAAATCTTGTTCAATAATTATCAGTCTGACATATTTGCATAGTTCCATTACGATCGTACTGTGCAACTCAGTACATTTCAGTCTGGAGATTGGAAATTGAACCGATAATTCAATTTTTTCAATTTACAAGGAATGTATTGGATAAATAAATAAATCTTATTAATTATTTAAAAATCGATTGAATTTTATCGATTTATTTTCAATTTTATTTTTTCAATTTATATTTCCAATTTTATTTTTTCAATTTTATTTTTTCAATTTATATTTTCAATTCGATTTTTTCAAATTACAAGGAATGTATTTGATAAATAAATAAATCTTATTAATTATTTAAAAATCGATTGAATTTTATCGATTTATTTTCAATTTTATATGCCATAACCATTTTGGTAATGAATGAGAACTATTAAAAAAGGAATACATTTCAAATTTGGAATTGTAGAAAACAATTCTTTATGATACTTGAATTTTCATTCATGGTTTACCTCTTTTTTCGCGTGCTTTCAATTAAACTTAGTCGGAAAAATTTCTCAAAGGTTTCATCTTAAAATGAATGAAAGTGAACAGTGGAATGTTTTTACAATGCTGGTTCATTCATCAAAAGGACAAGAAGTTTGCAATTTTTTTATTATCGATTGCGTTGGACTTAATGAACAAAATAATGCTTTTTAACACACCATTTTCCTTTCTTTCATTCAGTAGAAAATACTGTCGCCAAATTTAAAACTTGAGTTCGAAGAAATGCTCTTAAAAATGTGAAAAACTTCAATCATATCTTGAAGAATAATTCTATATCTTCTTCATTGAAGATTTCAATCATTGTTGTGAAATGACAATAATTCTTTGTGGGGGGGGGCAAAGATATTTATTTTTTGTGTAAAGAAAGATATTGATATTTAAATAATTAAATGTTTCTGTGAAAATTAAAAAAAAGTTCGTGAAATAAGACAATTTTTATATTTTTTGGTAAGGTTTTAAAATGAATTAACAATAAAAGAGCAAACGATTGAAAAACACAGTCCAAATTAGATATATGGAAAGACCATCGTGGTCCAGTGCAACGAAGGTAGGTTAAACATATTTTTGATGTCTGGGCAACCATTGAGCGTGTTTGACTGGAACCTAATGATGCATCAACCAACAGTCCGGATCTCGTAATCTCAGATTATCATTTATTTATATCTCTACAGAACTCTCAATTGGGTAAAGATTACTTGGTACAATATTTGACCAAGAATTCCAAGAAAATTTGATATTTTAATTGAATATTGATTCTACCTGAAAAAAAGATTAATAAAAGATTAAAATGTGGTTTAAATAAATACTTGTAATCTACCTTTTCTGGTAAATGTCTATGTTTTTATAAAATAGCAAAAACATTTTCTTCCCCTTCAATATTTAAGATTTTGGTTTTACAGACTTTTCTAGATGTTTTAGGAATCGTGTTTTTGCATGGATTTTAAAAAATTTTAATTTTGACAGCCTTTTTGAATTTAACTTCTAGAGGTGTGTTTGGTTGTCAAGAAATTAAGGTAATTTATTAAAGTCAACTAAGACTTTTTATTCTTACAAACGATAAATAATTATTTGACACGTGACTATAATTTTTTATGCATCAATCAAAGAAGCGTTTTGAATACGCTCAAATAGAGTTCTTGTTTGGTTCTATTACTAATACTACTTTTGTGGAAGGCATAAATAATAAAATTTAAGCATTGTCTATAAAATTAATAATCAATAATTAATAATTAATCAATAATTTTTAATAAGATGTCTCTTTAAGATGGAACGAGGATTAATAATAAATATCGATTATTGATAAATAGACGAAGTTTTACGTTTTTGAAACGTACTATGTTTTCTAATTTAAATAAAGATATTTTGTTAAATTAAAATCCATTCCAATCAGGGTGATGCGTGTCATCCCATTTGTCCGGTGATGTTAGGCGATGCAAAATTGGCCAGTCAATTTGCTGAAGAAATGCTTAGTAATTTTTGAATGGTATTTGAGATTGTCTTTCATGAAATTATATTAGAAAAAGGAATATACGTGATTGGATTCAGTTACCCTGTTGTGCCAAAAGACAAAGCCAGGATTAGAGTCCAGATCTCTGCAGTACATTCAACTTTACAAATTGATCGGGCCATTCTTGCATTTAAGCAAGTCGGAACCGATCTAAAAGTAATTTAATCAAGTCAGGGGTAAACACTTTTGAATTTCTAAACTTTTTGTAATCCAATTTTTATAATTTAATAAAATTTTTATTAACTCTGATCTTATTTCTTGATATTAAATATTTAATATTTTTTGTGTCCTTTATTTTTCTTCTCAATTTTAAAGGAATTGTCAATTGGCCAATTGGATTTCTAAAAACATATGGCCTAAAAGGTTTATAAATAAATTAAATTAATATAAATATTCAATATTAAGGTGTGTCGAATAATCGAAATCATTTCCGGGGTGTATATATAGTCATGAACCTACCATGTATAATAACTGTTTCACTTTGTGTTATTAATATCCTTTTTATAAAATGTTAATAAATATTTCTGAAGTGCGTTAATTAAAATTCTTATTTAAATGCACGTTAATATTGGGTTGCACAGTTCAAAATCGAACTAATAATGACAATATTCGAGTATATTTAAGAAATGAGACAATATTTTTACAACCGAAAAATATTGTTCTCTATGATCTTTTCTCACCTTAAAGGTAATTTAATGATGTCATCTCTATAAAAAGTGAAGAGCTTCAACAAAAAGAAATCGTATATTGCTTTTTAGACATTCCTTGAATTTCTTTTCCACCCAGGTAATATTGAAGAAACTTGAACAAATAGTAGTTTCTACGGAGTGATATCGGGTGAGTGTCTGGATCACAAGATTCGACAAGAATCAAATTTGTGCTGAAAATTTTGATTTTTGAACTTCGATTTTCATTGGAAACTGTCAAATTATAAGAATAGACGATAAGTAAGATAGCTGAGGTAAAGTTCCGTAAGCAAGTTCTTGTAATTTTTGTAAAGTTAATTTTATCGGGAAGAATTATGGACATTACGATTCACCAATACTTTATATTTTTGCTTCAGGTTCTGATGACAAGTATCAAGTTGATGAATATGTGATTTCGCAATAATAGTTTCTCGATATCACAAGAAATAATAATGAATAAAAAGGTTATCATAACTTTTCTCAAAGTAATCATTCGCTTTCCAACCTGATAATTTTTATCTACCCAATTGTAGTAACCTTAGTCTGATGTCAAAATATATTCATTTCTCGTCAAAGATGATAATTCTTTTAATTAGAACATCAATACGAGCGTCTTAGAAATAGAGAACAAATGGGTGATCGCTTATTTTTGGAATTTTCACTTAATTGACTTAAAACCATTGTGAAGCTTCTTGGCTTTTCTAATTTGTTGAGGATGGTCGTAAACTGAGATATTCTAAATATCCATGCAAGTATGTGAACTGATTGTTGAGAATTGTACTCGATAAGGACTTTTAAATGACTTTTATCAATAGACGGTGGTCGCCTTGAACAGCATTCTCCTTGAAAAGTCGTGTCTCCAGAACTGGATGCTTATTACTTAAATTTGTTAATATAAAGTCTTTTTAATTAAGAAATTACCAATGATACAGTACCTAATGTGTTACAGCTAAATATATGAAATCCAAATCAAAGATGTTTTAATGTGTAGTTCTACTTAAAATGTCCTAAGATTATATTAATTTTAATGTTATGACATCCGTTTCCGTTATAATCATGATATCGTTTGGTATGAATGAAGATATCCATTAACCGCTAAGTCGCTAATAATTAATGGACCCAGTTCTATAGTTCTTTGAGTACTATTTGTCTACCATTAATTACTATTATTAATTAAAAACTTAAGTAAGGTTATTTGCGATGTATGTCTCGCTGTTAAAAATTGTATGGTGCCAACATTCAAATGAAATGTTATTATAGATTTTACTGCGTAAATTTACGGTCGAAATTTTAAAGAGATTTAAATAAAATTTCATATCATTTTCATGGTAGTTTTATCTCATCATATCTCCGTTGTTATACCTTTATGTCAACACATGTTATTCGATATTCATTAATGAACTAAATCACCTTATTTACAATTTTTCTGAAAATCTATCCGATATTTCTGTGACGAGCTTTGTTGAAAAAATATAAGTTTTTATATTTTATAAATTAAGATTTGAAAGTTGTTGTTATGTCCAAGTTTGGTGTGATGTGAAGAGAGAAAACCTTCCACGTTCTAGATCTTCGCAATGTATCTGTCTACATACAGAACTACACCAATAAAAATATATGTCCATCTGAAGCCATATACAATAGTACTCAAGCCATAGCACTATCTCCATCATACCGATCATATTCCTTAATTCATTGTTCATTATATTGTACTTGTTCGAAATTTGAAGATGCAATCGAACCCTTCAACCATTAAAGTCTGGAATAGATAATTGTATTCCAATATACATGTCTTACATTCATGGGCTCTTTGCTCCACAATAAACAAATATGTCGGTAAGGTGTCAGGGGAATTCTAATCAATGATCGTATAGAGTGGTTTTCAAATTGTAGAGCTTGTCTATTAAATTTTACTTTAGATATTTCCACAGGAAAACCGGAACCTAGAACTCGGAACATACCGATTATTTCTCAAGCTTTTGACTATCACCCGCTTGGTCTGGAAGTTTTTTCGTATAAATTTGTAACCTGTCATTTATTCCAAGCATACTGGACAGCACATCTTTCATATTCCATTCTACGTGCCACGTCAGATTGAGATAAACTAACCTCTAATATCACAAAGAAGCGACCTCATAAAAACTGACTTTGTTCATGTCTTACGCTTATTGTCACTTTTATTATTTGGGAATTAATATATTAAGACAGTTTAGAATATTAAATTTAAGAATAAATAACAGATAACTAAAAGATGTTCATTCCTATCATTTTCCGTAATAAGTTTTACCTGTCTAACACTTATGAACATGGATATAGATTAGTTCGCTTTACAAAAACAGATACCGGAAAATTTTAATTATTTTTTATAAATTAATTAAACATTCAAAAAGGATCTTAAATAATTTTGTCACTTATTTTAAATTTTGAAAAACATACTATACCAATAATTTTTGCTAAATGATTTTCCCTTTGATCATAGAAGGATTACACTATTAAATTATTATGAACCTTGTCGTAATACTTAGGTTGTAAAGTTTACGGACCCATTCACTTTTGTCAAAACTTGTATGAAAACGAAAATGAATGAATCAAAACAACTACGAATAACACTATTATCAAAGCTACAACCACAATGTCTCAATAATCAAATCAAAATGTCTACAATCACACAATCAAATGTTCTACTGACTTTACAAAAATAAAAAATAATAGAAATCTATCAAAAATCAAATAATATCAATTAAATAAAATGTTAATTAATAGAATCAAATTTTCAGTAAAATTAAAGGTTAATGTTAAATAGAAAAATAAAAAAGAAATGATCCTGTCAACTATTCGGTTGACGACAGGTCCAAAGGGTGGTTTGCTAAGCCCAATCCGGTTCGCTCAAAAACCCCCTAACAGCACAGGACCTATCGTAAGCTCCTGTCACATAGAGGGATGTAATATTGATGTAACAAAAAACAATTTGAATTTTCAAGATTATATCCTTTTAGAAAATAAATTACTTTTTTAATTAAGTTTTTAATTTTTAATTAATTATAATCATTATAATAATCAGTATTATTATTTCACTTATGACCCTTTGTGGTCTTTATCATATAATTTTTATCAGGGTTAACAGGGATGTGCATTTGGCTAACCCAACAGAAGATAGCATTTTATTAATTATAGTACTAAGAGTTAATAATTATCAATAATTTTTTTTCGGTTTTTAAAGGCAGCCTGAAAAATGAAAATAATTACAAAGGTCGATTTTGTGAGCTGACAACCAATTAAACTTTTAATCACTATAAGCATAATAATAATGATAATAAAAAATCAAAGTTAATTATTAATAATAATAAATCATTTGCAAGAATTCACAAAATATTTACTTTATTCTCAAAAGATCTGGTAGGATTTATTACTTATTATTTTCGCAATAGATAAATAACAGTGGAAATGTTTAGATAATTGAAGAGGTAATAAATAAAAATTAATAAGTCTTGTCTCAATTCTTTATTTTTGAAAAAACAATTTTTTTAAGTTTCGGCTCTTATTTTGTCTTCCATTCTGTACTTTGACGCTTAGTTTGTGGATCATTTTTGAAACACCACGTCTCATCACCAGTTATAATTGAGTCAATATAATCTGGAGATTTTTAAAATATTCAACACGAGATGGTTTTGGGTCCTCATTTAATGAATGGAGAGCAAACTTTTCTTTTACCCAAATCTTTTGTTAAAATTGTCCAAATGGTAAAGACATTCGTATTTAATTCTTCTGTAACACTGTTACAGTCGTTTTACCATCAGATGCAATGATTTCACGAACTTTTTCTACCAAATGTTGGCAATTTTCAGCCTCTGGAAGTCCATGCTTGTCAAAGTTATTTAAATTATCACGGCCATTTTTAAATCATCTATAAAGATGAATGATGTAATTTTAAATTAAAGTTTGGTTTAAACAAATGGAATTTTTACTATATGATTTAAGTCAAAAGTTCGGTTACTAATATAACACACCGTATATATATTTTCGGATTTTATCATTTGTGTATCTTTGTGTTGATGAAATAAAATCTTATACAAAAAAATTATACAATGCCGTCCATATTTTTTGTCCACCTTATGAAAATAGACTTGGTACCAGATTATGGTTTAAATTAGAAGTCTTATAATTTGAACTACTTTAATTGAGATTCATGTTGATGTTATTGCTTTATATTTCATTAAAAGTTATTAAAAATAAATTGGTTTATAATTTGAAATGTAAATAAAAGATGTTTTATTGATGTTTGAGTCTTGTATTCAAAATGACTTAAATTGATGTTTTTGAAAAATCGGTTTTCCTAAATTTACAAAAATAATTGATTGGAAACATGTGCCTCAACATATTCTCTCATATAGTTAAAAAAGACTGAATCAAAGTACTTATAGTATTATATATCCATCATTTTATGGAAATTATAGGGGTGGCCCAAAAGATATTGACGACATTGCATAGGAAGAGCTCAAAACAATTTTATTTTTCAATTAAAAGGGTAAAAATTTTGTAATTCTATTTATTTTTAAAACATATTTTTACTCCTTTTGCATTAAAAAATTTATAAATTTTCCACATGGCTTTTTTAAATTTGAAATATTCAATATAAAAATTATACTTTTCCGGCGAAAAAAATCTGAAAATGAAATGAAATTTCTTTTATGATTGGCTAAAGAAAAAATATTCTTGTTATATTATGGTTTCAAAAATTTTGAATATTTCAAAATGTTTTATGCGTTACTTTTCATCTCAATTTTCAAAATCAATGGGGACGGATTTTATGAAGCTGTTCGATCATGTGTATTTAATTCTTTTGAAATATCAATAATAAGCAAACTAATGTGTGCACTAAAATGTGAATTAGCTTACTGCAAGGCCTTTCAGTATGTTCGGAAAACTTCAATCTGTTATTTGTATCGATATGATGAAGTCTGCCAGTCCAATACGAAATGCAAAAATGTTACTATATTTATCAACAAAAGATACAATAATATGGTAAGCTTATTTATTTGATAATTTTTTAAATTCCCTTTTCATCAACAGTTCCACACGGATATCACAACTCCGCAATACAAAATTTTGAAAAACATTAACTACAAAAATGAGTTAAACAGTTCAGCAATGATATTCGAAGTTATTAATCCAAACCAATCTAAATCTATCCTAAAGGATATCAATAACGATACCATTATGGCCTGGGGTACTTATGAAAACAGTAATATTTTTGCCTATCCTCAATATAATTTTGGAAAGATCGTAAATAATATTGTGACTTTTTTGACAAATGGCAGTTGCACAATTTCTAAAGATTGCTTTCAAGTGATTGGTAACTTTAAGAAATTTACTGAAAGAAAAAATATAGTTTTTGGAATGTGGAGCGACAGTAATGTTGATTTTAAAAAATTAAAAACGTTTGTACTCAAGAACAGTTGGCATTTCATACTTATTACAGGAAGAACAATTTCAAGGAAATCACAAAATTTGGCTAATCTCTACGGGATTGCTCTGAAAAATAGAACCGGTACAACCGATGGGTTTATTCGTTCAAATCTCTGTAGAAAAAACTCATAATTAAATTTCAGGACTTGGACCGTTGATCAAGTTTCATTAATTAATGAATAAAGCTTGTTTTAATTGTGTCCATTGTTTAAAAGAATATCGAGCATTTTATTTGTTTGGCATTAAATTTTTCTGAATACTCAGACTTAAACTGAAAGGTCAAAAGGTCATTAATAATTATTAAGCTAAACGTACCAGTGACTATTTTAGTTAATAAAATAAAAATGATTTATTTTTTCTACCCGGAACTATTGAAAAATAACAATAATCATTATTAAAATTGTACAGTTTTAGAGTTCTAGTTTGAATTTGAATAGCAAATTTCGCTTTAATTTTATGGGTTCACCCAAAACCAATCCCAGAGGGACTTGGGGAAAATGACCAAAAAGATGTCAGGAAGGACAACAACAATAATAATAATAATAATAATAATAATAATAATAATAATAATAATAATAATAATAATAATAATAATAAT
>JBBMKC010223952.1:0-12024 GCA_037834085.1 Bipalium vagum
TTATTATTATTATTATTATTATTATCATTATTATCATTATTATTATTATTATTATTATTATTATTATTATTATTATTTATTACTATATTGTTTTTTAATGTCTTTTTATTATTTCTTTTTATAATTATTTTATGATTATATATAAAAATAATATAAATTAATTAATATTAAATAATCAAACTAATAATTATGAATAAACGAATATAAAGAAAAGAGTTGAAAAGAGAAGGTAAACGATAAAGAGAACGGGTGGAGAATATAACGTGTCCCCCAGGACTAACTGAGGGTTAAGAAGAATTGAAGGGTGGGGGAATTGAACAATTCCTCGCAAAACAACGAAAACCCCGAGAAGGTGGAAGACGAGAAACACAGAGACAAGTGAGAGTTGAGAGCACACGGGTCCGGTTCGAGGGGTTCCCGGCCGAATGGAGTTGTGAGGCAGCTCCTCAAGAAAGGCAGACGCTGAGCTCAAGATCAATTCAGCTTACTTTATCGACGAGGATTGGCAAATTCAACGAGTTCGTGGCGAATCCCATGGGAAAGACGATGGAGGCTTCTTGGCCCGTGAACTTGGCCACCAGCCGCTCGAGCTCCGTGTGCAACAGGTGGGTGCCGCTTTCCTGTCGAGATAGTCCGATGCCGATGCCGTACGACGCGATCGACTCCTCCACAGCGTCAGCACAGAACCCTTCGTTCTGAGCGAAGCCCAGGTAGTTGTACGAGCCAAAGTTGATGACCGTGCTCTTGGTGGTGAGATGCCTGGCGAAAACGCAAGAATGACGTCATTTCACAGCTGATCGATCAAAGAACAACACAACTACTGAGATCAGCACCGTGACATGCATACAATGATCGGCTACTTACCTTATGAGTCACTCCATTATTTAATATCGATTTTCTTCACAACTTCAGCGATGACTAATCGTCATCCTGTCGATATATCACATTATTATTATTATTATTTATTATTTATTATTAATATCATTTTATTATTTTTTTGCTAATTTTATTTATTATTTATATTATTAAATATTTTCCCATTAATCGTATTTGTATATTGATTTTATTTATTTCCCGTTAATCGTATTTTAATATTGATTTTATTTATTTCCCATTAATCGTATTTTAATATTGATTTTATTTATATTATTTTATTATTAGTGCTATTTTTGTTGTCAACGGTGGACCAATACACAAAAGCGGAAAAGTCGTTACTTGAAAGTCCAGTTGTTGTCCTCTGAGACTCGGTCAACGAGGTCCATGGTGGCTCCCGGAACGCTGGAGATCGGACGGTTCCAACAGTCACGGATGCGCCGGTACAGATTCCTGGTGTAGAAGGCCTCGTAGTCCTGGTAGAGAGGCACGAAGTCGCTGGTCTTTGCCGGTGCTGTTGCAGCGTGGTTGATCTCAAAGTTCCACCGACGTAAGAAGTCTCTCATGCGACCGATCAGGTTGAGAATGATGTAACAAAAGTACGTGATGACGGCCTGCAAATACGGAGCTTCCTCGAACTGCTCGAAAAAGATTTGTTTGGCCGGCTTCGTCTTCACATTGGCATGTCCGTTTGAGTGAAGCTTGGTTTCCATGGTGAACTGCGCAGCTAAAAATATTCAAGAGCACTCAGAAAATGATTATTATTATTTCAAAAAGTCGATCAGGAAAAAAATTAGGCTTCAAGGAAACCGAAATTTGAAATAGTGAAGTAAACAAATTCAGTCCAAGGTCACGGCGAGCATTATTTAAACAAACCACACAAACCATTTCATTTAATAATAATAATGATAATAATAATAATGATAATAATAATAATAATGATAGTGATAATAAATGTCAGAGAAAAATTTTTTTCTTTTCATTTTTTTTTGTTTTTAAAAAAATAAACTAAAAATGTTAATAAATTTTTTCCTTTTCGAAAGCGAAGGACATTTTTAATGAATGTTACCATAACTACTGTTACCACAATATAATTATATATATAATTTATTTAATAAAAAAAATTTTGAGTTTGAACGAAATGTAGCACTTGTAATAATAATTGTCGGGTGGGCCAAAGGTTCATCCCTTCAAATTATTAAGACCGCTAAACACTCTCGACTGATATTATAATAATAAAATATTTTTATTTATAATCGTCCACAAATAGGAATTGATTTAGTATAATATCCCTAAAAAGGAAATGGACGTTCCTAGATAAGAATATTGGTCTACGACTGAGAAGCCGTTTGATCGGCAATCAATGTGCTGAAGTTCTGAATGGTCTGTCAAGAATTTAATCAAGAGAAATGTATTACGGTTTGTACTTGCTGTTATCGGATATTTATGTTCGAAAGGTTTCACTTCCTTGTTCTAGCTCACCTAACGACTCGAGGATCAATCGTCAACAAAAAATAATGAGAGTTTACTTCATTGTTAAATTTTTTTCAACCATTGACAAATTTTAACATTTTGACAATTTACAATTGATTATCGATTTGATTTTCATAACTATTGATTATTGATTATATTTGATTTATTGTCATATTTGTTGAGATCCATAGAAAAAGAGGTCCCAGCACCAATCAACTCAAATTCCAAGCCCACAAAGGAGCCGGAACCGCTACAGCCAGAACAAGAGCTTATGGAAGATGATTCTCTAAAGCTCATTATTGACAATTGACAAACATTGTGATTATAATTTGATTTTAAAAATGTGCGCTTACTTTCTTTTATCTTTTGACTCTTTATGTCATTTTATATTTTATAAAAAATAATAATAATTAAATTATATATTCGTTTTTAAATAATATAAATTGTGACTTGAAATTAATTAAAACTTAACCCACAAAATTTTTAAAAATAATTAAAATGAATAATAATGAATAATCAGAAAAAAATTACTAAAAATACATTAATAAGAGAAAATATTAATATGTGGGAGGCTATATTTAGTAAGTTCCTTAATATAAGAACTTTTTATAAAATAGCAACAACCCACTTATTATTCTATTAATGGAAAGTTTTATTTTCCACCAATCAAGAGATCAGGAATGTGAAAATCAGCAGTTTATAAACTCTTGGTTTTCTCATTCAATTCGCACTTAACTTCGCTCGGACAAGTTAAGCTGGTAAAAGGTAACAAATACGCTTCTGCTTTTTAAACATCGATCTCTTTTGAGAAAATAACATTAATTAAATAATCATTAACGTGTTCAGAGCAAATACTCTGCAATACGTTCTTTTAATAAGCTTCTTATTTCTTTTGTTTGTTTTCTTGGCAATTCGATTCTGCTTCGCTCTAGGCGACAAAAGACGTATTTTTGACATCAGGGCTTCTTCGGTTATCGTAAAACCAAAAAGACTTTAATTAATTAATATTGTAACTGTGATAGAGAGATTTCTATTCGTTTTACAAAATATACTTTTGTAACAAAAAACGTGTCATCTTAGTTAATTTAATTAAACTTAGTTCGTATCTTAGAACACTCATTTGTTACACTACCTTTGACGTAGTTGGTGAGCCGAGTCCTAACCTACATTAATAGAGTTAGCATTTTTATATTTTCGAGATTAGATCCTGCAGTAAGAGTCGAACTAAACACTTACATATTCATTGATTACGTATTTTCATTGCTGGTGACACTTGCAAGTGGATATCAGTTTTATTGTTGCACGTGATTATTGGTTGGACATTCGTTTGGATTGCGAACTTTTGCACTGATCAAATCAACTTTGATTTGGAATGTTTTTATTCAATTATTTCCGAACACGTCATTGAGATCAGCGAAAGCTTCAGTAAAATCACGAGCTAAGTCTGACGAGGTTTTCATAGTTTAATAAAATAATAAAAATTACAATTGTAGGATTTGTGTATTTCTTTTTTTGCTCTTCTGTTGTTTTCGAGTTCTTCGGGTCATCAGGCCTTGTTTAACCACTTTATTTATTGGTATTTGGTTGGTGTATAAGGGATGATAAATAAAGGCTGTGGAGGAGTCAGCATATAAGTTCTATAGGAGGTTGATACCGTTGTTATTGAGGCCTGATTTCTGCAAGGTTCCTTTTAAATTTGTTATTTTTGTTTGGCTAATGTGCATAGTTCAAGGATACCGGTGATATAACCATTGTGCTCACCGCATCCGTTGTCAGAGATGATTGCTTTTTTGGTTTCTACTGAAGAGATTGATTTGTTTGATCCACGTTAAAAGTCTGTTGTTAAGGATGAGGGAGAAGAGTCGGTAGGAGGTGTCGAGGATAGCGATGGGGCGCCACGAGGATATCTGATGGCTTAGTTCTTCTTTGCCGGGTTTTAAGATGAGGGTACTTTTAAATTGCTTTCATGGCTGGGTGATATTTTGGAAATTTATTATGTTGTTGAACAGAGCTTCGAGGAATTCGTGGTGTGGATCTATTTTCTTCCAATTCTCGTAGGCTATTTTGTCAAGTCCAGCTGCTGATTTTGTCGTGCCTTTGATGGTGTTACTGATTTTTTCTCTTGTAATTGGCTTCAGTAGGTCTTCATAGGCGAAGTGTGACAAATTTGGGTGTAGACTTCTGTTTATTGGGGGTGGAATTGGGTGAGTATTATGCTGAATAATCTCTTCTATAGTTGGGAAAGAGGATTGTTTACTGGAAGGGAACAATGAGAGAATAGGTATATTTGGGACTTGCTTCATATTTTGCTCTCAGGATAAAAGATGAGGTGGTGGATTGAGCGATATGGTCGTGGGCTGGGGTTTCTTTGTAATTGGGGTGAATCTTGATGGGAATATTTGTGCTGTGGCTCTCTGAGCTAGTTCCAGAATTGTGCTTATGTCGTGGTCTTGGTCTTTGAGTTGTATGAGGGCTTCTTTGAGAATCGCGTGGGTGTCTTCTGATGTTGACAGATCCGGGAGTGATTTTCTGATTTCGGGTACTTTTTGGATTATATTTGACAGTTCTACTTTGAGATTTTCTTTAATTTTGGCTCTGAATTCTTGTTTGTTCAGGATGCAATCCATCTATATTGGAGGATGAAGAATCCACAAATTGATTGGCGGCTGAACTGTCCAATCACAGACGTTAAATCGTACTGTAAATTGCTTTGTAATAATTATTTTTCACGCAGAATTGCCAAGGTGAACAAAAGAATGTTTTATTGATAACTTTATTTTGGCTGACCAGGGGTATCCTAACACAACAGAATTAGTGTGACTGTGTGAGCGTCTGATGACCGTTTGTCGATATTTGTTTCGGTTATGTAAACCGGGGCTTTACTCTCGAAAATAAAGCATTAGTTAGTTTTCTGAGTTTATTTTCATAAGATACGGGCGTAAGTGAAACTCAGCCCATCGCAATGTCTAGGTATGTTAGGTGCGCCAAGAGTTGTGCCAGCAATACTTTTAAAAAGTTACTTTATAAAAGCCCTGTATTAAAATGGAACAATTCTTGTTGATATATTTAATAAACATTCAATTTTCTTTTGGTAACGCTTGTTCTCAATAACATTTTGCGCCAGAGATTGAGTTTGGTAAAAGTGTCACGATATGAGTCCGTTGATACTTTCAATGTCTTATCCTCATTTTATATTCTAACTCGTTTTTTCAAATACCCGGATTAGAAGACAGAATGGCGTATAGCATAAATGAGGAACTATAACATTTTTAAACTGTCGACGTTACCCTGAGACTAGACTTTCAATACTTGGTCTGTCAAACGCTCAACTTAAGTCTGTACGAGAAATGGTAAAATATAATATTTAGTTCTAAAAATATTAATCGATGGAGAGATGACCATCGTAATCGATTGTACTATCAACTAGAACCTGACTCCAAAATATCCCAGGACGATTCACAAACAAAAATCAATACAATAAAAAACCATGCTTTGTTGTGACTAAGATATATTTTTATTATCACAAAATACGAACTCAAGAACTTTAATTAACCGAAAAGAATAATCTCTCACCCGCCCCCGCCCCCCAAGATAAGTGAAGAGTTCCTATGATAAGAACTCCATTTCATATTTTGATTAAGCTACATGAGAAGTGCAAAACCAAGTAAAAAAAAATATTGATTACTTGAATGATTAGCTCTTATTGATTCCCTGGCATATTGTGAACAGAACGGTGGCAGTAACTCTGACTGTAACATTACCGAGAAATAAATGTCATTTTATTTCTGATTTCACCGGTTTCGGATTCTTTATTTGTACTATTTTAAAAGTTTTTTCACCAGGAAGTGCTTGATCAATAATGGAAATTATTTTAAATAAAGAAAACTGAAAGATTCCAATTTCGATCACTTTCAAAAATATTCAGGGTGCGTAATCTGAATCGATTGGATATCTGACAACTGATCCTACACCACTTACCTAATCCATTTCGTTTCCGGTCTCTTCGAATCCATAATCCAATTGATAATCCATAGGGTAAGCTTCTTCGTTATCTGATTTAGCGTTATTCTTTTCTGATTTGACAGAAGTGAATCTGTAACGCTCACCTTTATGAAAAAAGTATAAACAAAGGATTATAATCAATTTTTCAGTACATTCCAGTTCATTTAACTCTAATGTCGTTAAATCGTAACTCCCACTATCTGATTCCCAGAGTGGTTACTATAAATAAAAATGATTTCCTGTTCTCCTTTCCTTCTGTCACATCTCTGTTACTCTGTGCGTACTTGTATATGGAATATTTAACCAATTGGATCAATACCTAAACACAAAATGATGTTAACTTTTCGAATAAGCACTATAATTTTTTTATGAAAATTTTGAAAAAATTCACATTTCTCAGCCAGTAACCTCTCGAAAATAATTCCATCGTCTTAAAATAAAAAATTTTTGTGTCACTGATTTTTTCCAAATGAGAAACCGATAAATAAAATAAAATCAATTTAATCACTTTCTTAATCGATTTGTTTTAATTTGGTTATTTTTCCGAATTGATTTTAAATATTTCTTTAATATTGATGAAAAATGGTGATCGGTATCAGTGTAAAGGTTGGTTTATTGATTTTCATTGAAAAGAAAGTTAACAGTGGTCCTTGACTGAAAAAATTAATTAATTTATTCGTTGTTAAGTATTATCTTTTTATTTTGCACTTAAATTATAGTTAATGTTGTTTTTCGATAAATGTTATTGATGTCCGAACTTTCAATCATTATTAAATCGTCAAAAAAGTGGTTGATGGGGAAATGGTGACAATTAAAAAGTTGATTATAATCAATAATTTTGTTTTGGGAAATCTGAGCAGTTCAATAATACCATGTCAAGTGAGAGCGCTCATTTTGATAGAAGGATCAACAATAGGAATTAATCGATATTATTGAATATTGACAATTGTGCTTAGGTGCAAAAATTCAATTTAAAATGATTTTTCGATCAATATTCAAAGCATTCTTTTCTATTTTGGTGTTCTGGCAAAATACCGTTCATATCTTATAACAATTTGAGACTGAATGGAGAAAGGTTTAAAATATTTTCGAGTCCGAATCGATAATCTGTCGCTATTTTATATGTGGAGAACTAAACTTTATGTCATTGAGAGAGTTCGTCAGAGATCTAAATGAATGGTGTTCTGACCGCATCAGAACCGGACTTTCTGGTTCATACATCGCTACCTTCCACCAAGACTCGTTCAATGTTTGTCGGGACTGTCTTGCTAACGCCTAAGGAACCTCTCTTTGATGGGACTATAATCTAGTTCGAAAATTATTGACGAAGGTAATCCCCTTTTCGTCACCGTCATCATTTGTGTATCAGAAGTGCCTTGCTTCGATTTTTATCCAGTGACAGACGGATTGAAAATCTTTCCAGTCGAGTTTTGGTCTCGAAGAATGTCACAAACAAATCTTCTTATTATTATTTATAACACGGTTCAACGATTAACGTGATCCATCATGTAGATCGATGACCATCCGATTTTTGTTGCCTGCCAGATGGGTCGGCTGGAAACGGTGAAGGCCCTGTCAGAAGATCCACTGAATATAGAAGTTCGTGGAGAGGTGATTTAGTTAAACAATTTACGTCAATAATGTCTGCAAATGGTCTTTCTTAGGCCAATAGGAAACCGATTCATCTTTCCTGCGAGAAAGGTCTTCTAGATATCTCCAAGTTCCTGATTGAGAAGGGTTGTGATTTTGAGACCTGTGATGAAGTTCTGATTTTTTCTAAATCGATAATTGTAAAAACGAATTTAGTTTTATCGGAGACCTGTCCACTGGGCTGCCCACAATGGTCACATTGATGTTGTGAAGTTATTGATTGACAATGACTGTGACACTGAAGTCGGTGACAAAGTTATTGATTTAATTTTCAACAAATAAATATATATATATCTCAATAACGAATTCAGTGGATGAAGAAACCGATTGACCTGGCTGCCGAAAACGGTCACATCGACGTTGTCGAGATCTTGTTTGAGAAGAATTTAAACTTTAAAAGTTGTTCTTCATTTATCGATTTTTACTAAACGATTGATTTTTCAAAATGAAAAGACCTTGACACGACACTGACTCACTTTGCAGCAAAGCACGGTTACGTTGACCTTCTCAAGGTCTTGGAGGAGAAGGGTTTTGACATTGAAGCTTGTGACATGGTTATTGATTTATTCCCAATACAAAACGTTTTTAAAAATGAATTCAGACCAAGAACAGACCAATTCACGAGGCTGCAGAAAACGGTCGTCTTGATGTTGTAAAATTTCTGTTGGAGAAGGGCTGTAACGTTGACGTTTGTGGCTGGGTAATTGATTTCTTCTCACTAAATAATTTACCAGGATCACAAATTCAGTTGGACAAGAGACCCATTCACTGGGCTGTGAAATACGGTCACATAGACGTTGTCAGGTTTTTGATGGAGAAGGGGAGTGACCTTGAAGCTCGCGCTGAAGTTATTGGTTTATATTAAATTGGTAATGTTTTAATAGGATGAAACAGCATTATTGGAGCTCCATCGAAAATGGTGCAGTACATGAAATTGCTGATCTTTACTGCTTCTTCATTGAGAGGAACCATGATAAAGTTATTGATTTGTTCTCCTCATACATATATGAATATTTTTTGTACAACTGGAACAGCGTCGATGGAAACCAATTCACTTGGCTTCAGAAAGTGGTCATGCTGATGTCGTAAGGTTCTTGTTTGAAAAGGGTTGTGACTTGGAAGCTCAGGACAACGTTATTGATTTATTGATTCATCATATTTAATTTTTGAATAACAAAACAGCATGAATGGAGACCAATTCATCTGGCTGCCGTTAAAGGTCATATCGATGTTGTCAGGTTCCTGGTTGAAAAGGGCTGTGACTTTGAAGCCTGTGCTGAAGTTATTGATTTATTCTTGATGCGTAATTTCTACATATGACCATAGCGTCAATGGAAACCAATTCACCTGGCTGCTGTTAAGGGCTACTGTGATGTCGTGAAGTGCTTGGTTGAGAAAGGTTGCGACTTTGAAGCTTGGGATAAAGTCCTTGATCTTTTCCGAATAAACAATTTCAAATTTGAATTTTATAGAAGAAACGACCAATTCATTTGGCTGCCAAAAATGGTCACCTTGACGTGGTCAAGTTCTTGGTTGAGAATGGTTGTAACTCGGAGGCCTATGACGATGTTATTCATTTGTCATGAATAAATGAAAATTATTAAAATTCATTCAGCGGGACAAAACACCGATTCACTTGGCATCGGAAAATGGCCATCTTGATGTCCTGAAGTTCTTGGTTGAAAAGGGTTGCTCAATTGTGTTCTGTAACTGGGTTATCGATTTATTTATTTATATTTATTTATGATACCTAACATTGTACATTGAAGCGAATTCAGGAGCGACCACTTAACTTGGCTGTCAGAAAGGGTCATCTTGATGTTGTCAAGTTCTTTGTGGAGAAGGGTTTTGACATTCAGGAGTGTGACTGGGTGGCTGATTTGTTGTGATGAAGTATTATTAAAAAATAGTTCAGGCAAAGAATGCACCAATCCATTTGGCTGTAGAAAAAGGTCATGTTGATATAGTCAAGTTTTTGATCGAGATGAATTGTGACATTGAAGTTTTGAACCTGGTTATTGATTTATTATTATATCTACAATATTTAAAAGTGGACAAAGGATAATTGGCGACCATTTCACCTGGCTATCAAAAACAGTCAAATCTATATTGCGAAGCTCTTGATTGAGAAAGGTTGCGACTTTGAAGCTTGTGATAAAGTTATTGATTTATTCTGAGTAAATGATTTTTAATATTGATTTCAGCTTGAGAAAAGACCAATTCATCTGGCTGCAGAATATGGCCAGATTGACATTATCAAGTGTTTGGAAGAGAGAGGATGTGATATGGAGGCTTGCGATAAGGTTATTGATTTTTTTATTCCGACAAATAATTCTAAAGACGAATTTAGGATGATAAAAGACCCATCCATTACGCTGCTCACAATGGTCATGTTAATGTTGTCGAATTTTTCGTTGAGAAAAGCTGTGACATTGAAGCCTGTGACAAAGTTATTGATTTATGACGTTAAATATCTCTTTAAAAAATGAATTCAGTTGATGAAAAGACCAATTCACTTGGCTGCAGAAAACGGTCATCTTAATGTTGTGAAATTTCTCTTTGAAAATGGTTGTGACATTGAAGCCTGTGACAAGGTCACCGATTTGTTTATATTTGTTCATATATATAAAAAAGAGTTTAGGGCAATTGGCGGCCAATGCACATTGCTGCCAAAAATGGTCGCGTTGACGTTGTGAAGTTTCTCTATGACAAAAATTGTAACATGGACTGCTATGTGCAAGTAACAATATTGGGTTTTATTAAAGGGGATAACATATCGCTAGGATAATATGAGAGCCATCAATATTGCCTGTCTCCATGGTCATATTGATTTAGTAAAGTTTTTACTGAATTGCCAGTGCAATTTTGACAAGTTTGATGAGGTAATATGTGACTGAAGCTTGTTAATAATAATAATATTATATTATTAATTAAATATATTATAATATTATTTATTATTATGAGGTAAGTCAAAACATTACTTTAAGAAATAATTATTATAATTATATATTAATTGCTTTAAATGTCATTGGACCCGTTTGTTTTATTAAATTAATGTAATTTATTAGTGGTAATAGAACACTGAGGTCATTATAGTACGGGGGGCTGCAAAATTAGCGTTGTTTTTTATCAAGTAATATTTTTCCTGCGAGAAGCTATCATAATAGTCATAGAAACCATTAAAGGAACTATTTATTTTAAAAAATTTTGCAACATGTTCAAAAATATTTCCCTTTTGTTCAATAAAATCTTGAACCCTACTAGCAGCACTTCCACAAACCTTCTGGCACATTTCTGTATCAATTATCGAAAATCAATCATATATAACTTGTTTTAATTCTGGGATTGTTTTCGGTTAAAGTTTGTCATCAAGATTTTTCAATACTCTTTCGCAATTTTGTCGCAAATAAAAATTTTGTGGTGTTATGTCTGGTGAACTTGGTAGCCACTCAATGGGTCACGTCATTCAGTCCACTCCCGTTAAGATTTAACCATTTCATAAAGTTCAATCTATGGGCTCGAGATCTGGTTGAAAATAATTGTCGATTTGATCACTACTACACTCGAGAATTCTTTTTGTAGCATATCACGATTTACAGTACCATCGAAGAATATCGGCACTATTATTCCCTTGTAAGAAATAGCGTCCTAGACAAGTCAGTAAATTACCGAGATTGTCTAAGAAAGATATTTGGGGAAGTATTTAACTTATCTTGGTGAACACAGCATTTTGTTTCTGAAATCTTAAAAAAGATGCCATTACTTTCGAGCCCGGTAGCCATCAAGTAACTGGTTTCCCCTGCCAGGTGTTCCTCACGATTGCTGTCGTCATTATACCTGGTACAGCAAAGGATTAGAAGTATTTGAGTCGAAAGTCCTCAAACCTTTTTTGGCATTTTTGGTGAACACAACTGATGGTGTGTGACGAACTAACCACCAAATTACCAAGTAGATAATAATAATAATAATAATAATAATAATAATAATAATAATAATAATAATAATAATAATAATAATAATAATAAT
>JBBMKC010223963.1:0-12023 GCA_037834085.1 Bipalium vagum
GAAATCACAAATAATAGTTTATAGAAAGTTCACAGTAAAGAGTTTTTAATTCACGATAATTTGGGATTTGATTCTGTTGCAGGGTTCGGGCGAGTTGATCCACTTGGCCTTGGTTGAGCCGGATGTTTACCAGGTTTCGTTGGTCGTAGTCTCCACATTTTTAATTTATCATTAATTTGTCATATCGATTCTTTTTGTCTCCATTTTTAAAACCAAACATAAAGTATACTTTCATTAATAATTCTTTATTAATTTCATCAATACTTTCTGAAACAAAACGCAATATGGTTTCATGTGAGGTTTTTGTTCGTATACAGATTTTGTATGAAATTTATTGCCATCTCAGATTAAATTCTTCAATTTTATTTTCATGTTTGCTTCCAAAATAAAATTTATCA
Source organism: Bipalium vagum (assembly GCA_037834085.1). Lineage (NCBI taxonomy): Eukaryota > Metazoa > Platyhelminthes > Tricladida > Geoplanidae > Bipalium > Bipalium vagum. The sequence continues at coordinate 399 of JBBMKC010223963.1, forward strand.
TGACATTCAGCGGTTGCAAGTAAGATGTAGTTTTTGGGGGAATAAAAATAGGAGTAAAATAAATTTGATTAAGTAAATTATCAACATTCTTATCTTTGTGAGAACCGCAACTATCCAATATTAGAATTGATTCTTTTTTATTTTTAAAAGGTCCTAGATTAATCAAGCATTTATTAATCCATGTTTTCACAAATTCTTTGTCTATTGTTCCTGATTTAGATATAAATATCCCCAAATTTTTGGACATTTTACATTTTGGTAGATTTTTTTAAACCTTTAAATATAACCAATATTTGAGAAAATGTACCAGTGAATGATATGATTAAACTACATTTTTTTGATGACCTGTGGTATGAACATCAATATTTTTTCTCGTTTAAAAGAAATGGTTTTTGAACTCATCATATCTACATAGGTCGCAGTTTCATCCATATTAAAAATTCTTTCTGCATCAATTCTAATGGTTTTAAAATTAACGCCCTCAATTTATTCATTTGCAATTCTTTTTAATTCATTTATTGATCAAGTATGTTCTTGTCCGAAACTAGTGATTTTCCTTGAGCTTAACATTTTTCTTTCCATGAACTTTCCAATTCAGTTATTACTAGCCATAAAATCAAATACATAATTTTTTTGACCAATCTCAAATGCCTTTTTGTAATGAACTAAAAAAATTATTCTTTTCTTTTCTCTCTAAGACAGCCCAATAATATAAAATAGTTTCCATATGAGGAAACAATGGTTTTCTACCTGATCCCAGATGCCTTTGAATTGTTTTGAGTGGTTAATTAAAAAAATTATCTTCGTTATCTCTCCAAGATTTCAATTGTTAATTAGAGATATCTAAAACTCTAGATGTAGCACTAATAATAAAAATAATAATAATTATTATTATTATTCATTTTTAATTTTTCTTAAGTATGTAATTTAAACTTTACCGTATAAGACTTTCTTTGAATAGGAATATTTGAGTAATTTTGAATTAAAAACGGTATTAAAATAAAAAAATATTGAAAAACGCTTTTATGTATTAGGTATCGGTTGCTCTACAGTCCATAACACTGGCAAGAGAAATCATTTGAATTCTCAAAATGACAAGAGGCCGAAAATCCAAACTTTCAGAAGTTTATAAAAGGTCTATTATCCGTGATATCACATCTGGTAAGCGTGATACAGCTACAAGAGCAACAAAAATGATTCATCAAAATTTGCATGTTGTACTAAATGCTAAAACGATTCGAAATCTCTTAAAATTAAAGGAATTACAATCAAAACATAAGCTTAAAAAACCAGTCATGACGATAAAGAATCAGAAACAGCGCTTAGTCTTTGCGAACAAACATCAGTATTGGACTGTTAATGACTGGAATTTGATCCAAATCGACTAAAATTAATCGATTTGGATCAGATGGCATACTTTGGTGTTGGTAAATCGAAAGGAGAATCATTACATGATAGAACAGTTCAACCAACACTGAAACATTGAGGTGGCTTAGTGATGATTTGGAGATGTATGAGAACACATGGAACTTAGTATATGTGCCGTATCGAAGGTATAATGAATGATGAGCTGTATTGCATTGGAAGATGATTTATTAAAAAACCATAAAATATTATAAAATAAATAAGGAGACCAGCATTTTCCATCAAGATAATGATAAAATAGTTCTAATTAATAACAATTTTTAAAAAATTATTGTAAGATCACTTTAAAAGCCAGAGAAAGATTGTCACAAGATACAAAATAATCTCATAACAGAATACGATGATAAGTCAAAATTCCAGACAGATATTAATATTGAAAACAATCTCAAGTGGATTTTAATTAGCAAGTCTTTTTTTAAAAAAAATAATAATTATCAATTTAAGATATCAAAATAATAATATTTATCATGGGGTTTTGATTATTTCTGGTCTATAAACCCTTAAAGTTTAAATCAGCTTAACAATAATAAATAATAAAATTCTTGATATTCCATAAACGTTTAACTTTTGTAAAAGAATATTTCTAATTAAAATAATAAAATACTCAAGGCTTTCTGTCTTTGCACACTTGAGGATCATATAAAATTTTATTTTTATCCAAACCTAAAATATCAAAACTATTGGGTAGAGGTTTGTAACTTATCTGAAGAATTAACTATATAGGCATTAGTTGTTAAGTTTTTATTCTTTAATTAAAAAGCAAAATGAAATTATAAATATTAGGTGTTTGGAAGTAATCAAATTTGCGATCTCTATCGATTCATTCTATGTTATTTGATATAAATATATCGTAGTAGCTCGTAACATTATTCTTTCATTTATTTTAAATAAATACAATATTTGTGTTTAATCGGTGACAATCAGTTGAGCTACCAGAAATTCTAAATCATTAATTCAACAATAATTCGTTTATTATATTATATTAGTATTTTGTTAGTATTGTGTGTACAAAAGTATTTTTGACTTCAATTTAGAATTCATAAGTATAGGAGTATGATCTTCTAGGTAGTAAATATTTGTCATCAACTAAGAGAAATTTGAGAACTTTATAGACATTTATTGTGAAGTCTTGTTGTATATTGAAAACAATAAATTTTTTTTTCACTTCGAAAATTATTTTTCTCATAAGATTATCGTTAAGGAGTCTGATATCATATCTTTATTAAAATAAGTTTTTAACATATAATTTTTAAATGCTTATTGAATCACTTTTATGATCAAAATTAAAAAATAATAAATAATGTTCAGATTTCCCAAGACAATGACACGATATGTAAGTGATGAAAAAGAACAATAATAATAATAAAGCCAATTTCGATTTCTAGGGCCTACATAGCATAACTCCCTGTCTTTGATAAAATATAAAATGCCTTCTTTAATTTTGAATTTGTCCTTTAATTTTTCCCAACTCTTTTGCCAATCTTCCGGAACTTGTCCCGCCATACATTCCTTTATCAATACTATATCCTCGTCCTCTCTTTGATCCTTTCTCTAGAATCCACTGTGTTTACTCGTCGGATTACTGCTAATACCGTTTCATCCTCTTCCCACAACTGTGCTTCCTCGTTTGACAATTCGTCCTGCTTCATCCTTGATAATTTATCCGCATTTGCGTTCGCTCTTCCTTTCTGGTAACGAATTTCGATGTCATATTCCTATAATATCAAAGCCCATCTGTTAAGTCGACTTGCCGTGTCTCTATTTTTCAACAACCACTGTAATGGACTATGATCTGTAAACAGGGGAATTTTCCGTCCCCACAAATAATGTCTAAATTTCTTGACTGCAAACACTATTGCTAGCGCTTCTTTTTCTATTGTTGCATAATTAAGTTCATGTATCTTCAATCCTCTGCTTGCGTATGCTATAACATGATCCTTTTCGCCTTCTGCTTGCTGCGCTAAAATTGCTCCTACTGTGTATCCTCTTGCATCCGTCATTAGAAGAAATGATTTTGCCATATCCGGGTATCTCAATATCGGTTCGCTAATTAATTGCTCTTTTAACTGTTCGAATGCTTTTTGTTGTTCTTCTCCCCACACAAATTTGTTTATTAGTTTTTCTATAATATTGACTGCCTTTTCTCGTTTCACCTTTCGTTTAAAAGCTTTTGCTTTCCCTTTCAACAAATCATTCAATGGTGCTGCAATTTTTGCGTAATTCTTGATAAATCTCCTATAATATCCTGCTAATCCAAGGAATTCTTTGGCTTCCTTTTTATTCTTTGGAGTCGCAAAATTCGCCCCTTTCTTCACATTCTCTGGGTCCGGTCGAATTCCTGAGCCTGATACTATATGGCCTACCTATTTTACTTCGCTTTTTGCCCATTCACACTTGGTTGGTTTTACTTTTAATCCTGCTACCTTTAGTCTTTGCAAGAATGTCCTTAATGTGTTCATCTCAATTCAAAGAAAAGATTATTATTTCATCTAAATAAACCATTTCATGTTCAACATCCATTAATATCAGGTTCATCAATCTTTGGAACGTTGCTGGAGCGCCTGTTAACCCAAAAGGCATCTTATTGTATTGATATAAGCCTTTACTTGTTACAAAAGCAGTGAATTCTTTACTGTCTTTACGTTCTGATTGATCCGTCCTTTTTCTTTACCATTACTACGGGTGATGCCCATGACGAGGAACTTGGCTCAATAGTTTCCACTTTCAACATGTCTTTAATTTTCTGGTTTATTTCCTCTTCTAATGCGTATGGTTGCCTATAGGCCCTTTGCTTAATGGGTGCTGAATCTGTCAAAATAATTTTGTGCCTGAGTATATGTGTACACCCTAAGTCGTAGTCATCCTTAGCAAATACGTGATCAAATTTCCAAATTACTTTCTGCAAATACTCTCGCTGCCGTTCCGTCAAATTCTGGCTCGTTATAATTGTTGGTTTATATTTCTTAATAGTACTTGGCCGTAATACGTTGATAGAATCTGCGTAAGGTTCATTTGTTAAAGGCTGTAATTTTCCAATCTTCATTTTCGCGTAAAGCTGTTTTTCTTTTCGCAATTCGATACTGGGTTTAAAATGCATTGCTCCTTTTCCCTGTATTCCATGCTGTAATAAAGCATACTGTTTCTGCTCTTGGTGGTAGTAGTAGATTTTCGTGTAATACTATATCATTCACTGCACGCCTATGTCCTCTGCTGTCGTGAACTGGGATAAGATTTCCTGTGACTAAATCGAACGCTACGCCTTGTAGCTGTGATAGGATATCCATTCCGATTAACCCATCGTATGGACAATTGGTCATTACTCGCATGCCATAGTTCTTCTTCCTCGGATGTTTCTTCTAAAACCACTGAGTTGAGATCTGTAACTTCATATCGTGCTGCTTCTGTTGTCACTTACGGTGGTCTCAATTTTCCTTGACCAGTTTGGTTAATTAATTCTTCATATATATTTCCGGTTAACACGGGTATGTCCGTTGCTATCCACTTGAACCGCAATTATTACCATTTCTACATCGGCGTTGCATCCACAGTCCATTAAATATTCTTCGTCATCTAGTTGATACGTATTCCAGAAAATTACAATGATCCATTCTCTTTCCATTACTTGAGTCGCTTTTTCTCTTATTGTTCGATCCCTTGCACAATAGTGTACTTCCACGTTCATTTCTTCCAATCCAACCATTTTCAATTTGATTTTTATTGGTCGCTGATCCATTCCTCTTAGTCTCATATATCTCCCAGATATCTTACAGATCGAATCTCTGCTTCTTAGTCAATTCTTTAACAACTTCTGCCCAAGTTTTGTTTGCTACATTTATGTCATAATATGCACTTCTTGCCATTCCACTTAAATGAATCGGTAATCTCCTTACCATCCGTGCCTCATCATACCCTAAAGCTTCTGCTACCTGCCTATACTCGGCCATAAAATCTGCAAATTCTGTTGGTTCCCCATTAAATGTCATAACCGATAAATTTACTAATTCGTAATCCATTCCCTTTATCTCTTTTACACCTGTATTACTATCCCCTAATATTGCTTCCCGGTTATTTTCCTCTATACTTCTCCCTTTAATTACCTTTGTCGAACTTCTGGTTATAACTCCTCGAATATCTGTAACTGATTTATTTCCACTAGCCAAACTAGTTTCTAGACGCTAATTGATTTCTCCCTCAAACGCTAATAATATACCGATAACTTTTACACCTCTGTGGGCTTTACTAAAAGTTCCAAAAATTTATCAAAACGCCACTCAGGGCTTACAGAATCAAAAACAAATCACACAAACTTTTAACAAAAATCGATAAACACAATCACGCACCAAAATTTCACAATTGCCAACTGATTTTCGAATCACGTCGGCCGCTCACCAATAAATATGCTCAATATTTAGGGTATCAAATTTAGATCTGACTCCAAATCTTAGGTGGTGCAAATAAAAACAATCAGTAAAGCAATACTTGTATTTATATCACCCAAACACAAAATAAAAAAGATAAGCAAGACTCTGTGATCACAATTAATGTCTGAAATGTTACACAACCCTTACTCTATCCCGTTGGTGGAGAATTTTAAGCATAGTCTCTTCGCTGTAATAATAGTAGAATACTTGATAAGAATGTCGATTGACAGTCCTTTCCTTGGGCGATGATGGTGATCCCGTAGTCTTTCGGAATTAAACACTGATCTCGTAGTCTTCTGAATTAAACACTGATCTCTGAGGGGTGAAAATCTACTGAAATCCCTTTGCTTATATACTGTTTGGGACTGATCTTCATCTGGGAAATATTCTTGAGATATTATCAAAGTCTGCGAACATATTGAGAATAGTGTCCAAACAGGCTTATGTAGCACTCATCAGACCAGAGAACTGTCTTCCATTTTTTCAGGTCAATGTCGGTAGCTCTTCACAAATTGCAATTTCTTCTTCCGACTCGCTTGAATTTGGAAAGGCTTTTTTGCAGACTTGAAAGCTTTCAAATCCATGGCTTTGAGGCGTCTACTAATCGCACTCATGTGGAAATTTATATCAGCATATAATAAATTCTTTCGAACATCTTTTTTCGTACACCATGGATTGAAAACCGTAGGTCGACGAAATACACGATTATCATAGGATGTCGCCTTCTTTGGCCTACCAATTCTTTCTGTGTCATGATTGCTGCCCGTTTCATTATACTTGTGTAACACATTCTGCACTGCACATCTTGCGATATTTAATCTTCTTGAAATGGCAATCTGACTTTACCATTCTCAGGCTAAGCATACAACTAGTGATCTGATTGACGGAGTCAACGAAGGGGTTATCCAAACAAGTTTCTAATAGTTTTTAGTGAAAAATACCAAACTGATATGTTAAGTTATGTTTTATTCATAAATAAATCCTTTACTTTACTTAAACAAATCTTAGAATTTTGTAACTGATACAAAATGATAATTACTTAATTTATGATCATAATTTTAAGGTTCCTTAAACTTTTTCATACTACTGTATACATTCAAAAGATATTTTAAAATTGATTCAAATTTTGTATATATCTTTAAGATAAAAAATTAAGGCTTTAAGTGAATCATCATTATTTTTTCTTGTTTTAATATACTGCAAATTAACATTAAAAGTTTTCAATATTATTACCAGTTTTAATGATTTTTTATGATGATTAAATCTGTAAGTAGTGTAATTAATATCTAGACAAAGTTATCATCCTATCGAAATTTTAAAAATCGTAAATTGAAAGATTAAACTGCTTAGAGAAAATTTATCTTTTTAATGCAATCATATTTGAAAAATAAAAATAAAACTTGTTTAATGTATGTAAGAGCAGGTAAATATTTCAATAATAACTCCAAAATAAGTTAATTATAATTTCAATAATTTTTTTAAATTAATAAATAATGGTTTATAAAAAGAAAAATTTATGATAATATATTTAAGTTGTTAAAATGTTTATTATTGAAAATATTTCTGTGAAAAATAAATTTACAAATTGATATTTTAAAAAATTCATTTTATAAATCGATTTCATAAATGTGTAATCATACAAAACAAAGTATAAAGTCATTTCCAAATTTCGGTTATTTTACTTAAACTTAATTTTAAATAATCTTGAAATTATTAAGTACCACAATATTTCAAAAAAAAATGGAATGAATTCAATAAATTACCTTTATCATAGATCTTATTTCAAATAAAACATTTTCTAAACTTCAAATCCATATGCTTAATAAGCACTTTAACAAAATTTTTGAAACAGGCAGGAGAAATATAACTGTTGGTTTTTAAATCAATTATATAAAAGTGGGAGTTTTTCAATGACATGACACTATAATAAAGAAATAAATCAAATCCGTATAAAATTGTATTTGAAATTTAAAATGAATAGAAATACAGAAAAGTGAAAGAAATCCATCTACCGAAGACAAATACAATAGAAAAATATAACTAAATTGGTTTTAAAGTAATAAGGAAAATCACATTTTAAAAGAGTTTCGCATCATTAAATCGAAATATCCATCGTTGTCTATTGAATTACTAATTGAGCTATAATAATCCAAAAATTCGTCCCATGTTACCTAAACGTGATTTTATGAATTTTTAAAATGAAAAAACTAATATGAATAATTTTTAAATTAAATTAAATATAAAGATTTCATTTGATCTTAGAAGATCATTTCAGATTTTTAGATATGGAAGTTACAAGTGAAAAGTCGGTATCCTTATTAAAATGGAGGTTAAAGGATGTCATCATTTCATCTACAAAGCATGAGATAACAACTCAGTATTTAGACTTCCAATATAGACAACGAATTTCTTTAGAAAACAATGAGAGATCTGAAGGCCTTCAGTATTTTCATCGTGATGAACCTTTGAAAATAGTGTATGATGATCGCCATATTACGATAATTTAGTGAGTGTACTTATGCTTCTCATAGTGTGATCTTATGTATTCTTATCGAAAATCTCTATTTAAAATGGAAAAAATCAAAGTGGATCTCAAAATTATTCTCATACACGATAATGGTCTTCAACACTGTGCTGCTTCTGTAATTAGATTCTTTGAAGAAAAAGAAATAACTTTACTACATCAACCATCATGAAGTCCAGACTTCAAATGCTCGATCGGTGGGATTTTGCCAAACTAGAAAGGAATCGAAATTGTCGAAGCTTTCAATCCTTAGATGAAGCAAAAACATATGCTTCTGATGTTTTGCTAACACTTTCTTCCGAAACTCAATCCACCATTTCTGGTTGTTTAAAACTGAACTTCAATCTGTCAATTATGCAGAAGTTTGATGCTTAAAATATAGAGAATCTACTGTTATCCTTTAGTCTTCCTGTTTCTAAATACATGCTCATAGCAATATACTATGGGTACGTCCTTAAGTAAAACAATTTTATTTCATTACGTACAATATTTAGATGAATAATCAATAATTCAATTCTAATGTGATGAAATGTAAAGCCTCCTTCTGGTAATTTTTGATTGTTCATTTATCAATGCTTAAATTAATTAGCTTGAAAAGTATCGGATTCGAGCCAGGTTCATTAGGTAGTCAAACTCGAAAAAAACAAAACCGAAGTGAGAAAATGAACTGAATTCAAAAAGTTCCGAAGTGTGGATAAGTATCTTTAAAAAAACGGGAAAATAATGACATTTCTTAACATATGTTTAAGTAAATAATAATAAAAAAGGACCAAAGCCGTTTCACATTTTAAAAAATTTTTAATCAAAAAGCTTTGATCATCATGGGAAAGGGCTAGTTACTTAAAAATTTTAGACAAATTAACAAAATTTTTAAGTTGATCTTATTTAAATTTAATAAAAGTTAATAAAAAAAATAATAAAAGAAAATACTTAAATATAAACCATTGCAAATAGATTATTTTTAGTTTTTATTAGATTTTTTTTTCTTTGTGCCAATTGCTTTTAATAAAAAATTTCAGTTTTAAAAAAAATTTCAGTAAAACCATCATGAAATTTATAATTATAAAAACTTGTTATGTAAATTTTTAAAAAGTTAAAATTTTAATAATATTAATTAATCAATTATAAAATTCAAAAAAAAATTCGAAATAATTTTCAATAAAGAAAGCCCGTGAGTCATGTTAGCAATGTTTTTCAATTATTCATATGCCACATATCTGAAAATGCAAAAGAAACACAACCAATTCTTAAATACACAAACGATCATTAAAAGAAAAACTTCTCAAAAAATCCATAAAAATAATTTAGATATGAGAAAGCGGAAGACTTGTGGAGCACAAGAAAAAATCAATAATCAAAATTGTGAAAAAATAATCAGACGATTAAATATTGTCCTACTATAGCTGACTTTCAATATATTTAAAAAATCAATTAATATTAAAAATAAAATAAAACTTCTTGAATTGATTGAATCATTTAATTATTACTTTTCCATCTGCATCATTAGGAGCTTCGAAATTCTTAAGAAATTCTTGGAAGACTCGGGTTTCTGACCATTCACCATTTTGACATTTCGGATGTTTATTGGCATTGTAAACTTGTTTCAAGTCCTCTATCTAATAATTACAGAATAAAGTACATATTTCCTCGTTTACATATAATATTTACAGTTATTATTCCATCTCCTGTTTTATCCATGATTTCAAATGCTTTATGAATTAATTTCAATCGACTTTCTGATAATGGAGGCTAAAATGTTAGTAAAAAATATAACTGCTAAACATATTATTATCACTCGTAGACAGCGAAGAAATTCTGTCATGGATATTGTATTACTACCATCCTTATCCATTATTTTGAATAATTCGTCAATTTCTTTATCAGTTATGTTTAACCCAAATCCCTTTATTCCATTTTTGAATTCCATTTGAGACAGATATTTGTCTTGATCATCATTCATAATTCGAAAACGTCTAAAATATATGTGATAAACTAATGTGATAAACTAATAAGTTCAACGTACCTAGATAATCCTTTTATTCCACTGGCTCCATTGCAAAGACATTGCAATCTTAACTTCGTTAGTGGATCTTTAGCAGATGCCAATTCTTTTCTTGCCTTCATTCTTAATTCTAAGTCATCTTTATCACTAAAAGCCATTATTATAAAATGCTAATTTTCTACGAACACTAAATAGTTAAGATAGTCTAGAGTTTATGAAAATAGTTAATTTAAACAAACTTTCCTTTTATTCTATTTATAAGATTACTTTATGAAATATGTATGGTAAGTAAATCAAATTATATTTTTTAATAATTTATTTTAAATTTTAACATTCATAGTAATTCAAAATTTTTGGTCTTTACATTATTGATAACTTTATTTTAAAACTTTGTTTCGACTCAAAAATTAATGACAAATTCACTCTCAATGAATGCTAGTTCTTGTAGAGTGTAGTATTTTTTTTAAATTCACAGGATAAAAATTAATTTAATAATTGGATTTTTCACAAAATTGAAAATAAAACTACAATTTTTTCGTAAAAAATTAATTAATTGAAATATTTTTATTTATTTTTATATTTATTTTATAAATTTAATTAAGTATTTAATAAAATCAAACAATAGAAACCAATTTGAAATATATTTTTAATTTTGAAAATTTTAAATAGATGTGAAAATTTTTTTTAGATATTTATTTATCTTAGAACACTGTATAACTAATTCGGATAACATTTTTTAGATTCATTCCGATTTATACAATAGTTCTATAAATATTTTTCAATGTTGAACTTAATTGAAATAATAAAACAGCTTATAACCTCAATATTTACCATAAGCTGCAAGTTGATAAAGGAATCGTATTTTTTGGTAAAAATATCTGACATTTTCTTTATTATGAAATATAAAAGAAAAGTAAATGATCATGTCTTACAATCTATTATGATTTCAACTAAAATTTTAGTATTCATTAAACTTATTTGATCTATTTCCTAATATACTTTTTGATCTCTCATTTTTTCCTCAAAATAATTGTAATGTCTAAATATAAATCATTAAATAAAAAAATAAAACCAGTTGTACAACAATGGATTCTTCAAATTTCAGTAGTAGTGTAGCTTCATTCAAATTTTGATAATATTGGGTTGTGGAATAAGTTCTGCATTATTTTTAAATATTAAAGTTTATACAAAATTTTCTCAAATAATTATTAATACAAAGTTGTTTAAATAATATTATTATATAGTTGGAGGTA
>JBBMKC010223974.1:0-12023 GCA_037834085.1 Bipalium vagum
GTGATCAGATAGTGTAAGATTTGTGGAACATTTCAGACATTTTATTGTGATCCCAAGCCTGTGCATTATCTCTTTGATTTTTAGTGAATTTTGTTTTATTTTGGTGTGGTATAAATACACGTGTTGCTTTACTGATTGTTTTGATTTGCACCACCTAAGATTTTTTTTATACCCTAAATATTGAACAATAATAATTATTGAAATACTTTTCGATATGGGCAAAATAGTTAATAGTCAATTATTAATAATTCCGGTGTATGCCGATAATGTAAATATTGTTGCGAAAGCCACCATAATAGCTATGGTTTATTGAAATGCATTTAAATTAAATAGATCTAAATCACAGATAACTCTTATAAGAGGTCTAACTCTATTAACGTAAAGGTAATTTGCTTTTTTAATATTTAAGAATTAGAATATTAATATATAACTCATTTTATGCAAGTATTAGTTTTATTAAATCTCTTGATAGTGACTGCGTTAAAATATTATATTTCTCAAGTTAATTTCATTCCTTTAGAGCAGCGGTTCTCAACCTTTTTTATGGCGACCCATTTCCCCATTTTTAAGATCTTGGCGACCGCAAAGGAAATCAATATTACTAAGAAAAATAAGTCATAATTCATCATATTTAATAAAACCAATAAAATCAACCTATAACAATAAGATTATCAGATTACATTATTACAGATTACATCAAATAAGATTACCTATAAAATACTTAAGGTATATATAATTTGTGACCCCAAATTTGAGAACCACTACTTTAGAGTGTCATTTTTAATTTACAATACAAAATAATTTTAATTAGACTTAGACATAAAATTATTTAATTAATAATTATATATTATCAATTTATTCAAGAGCTGTATCAAAGCATAAAAAGTTGTATTATCTAGTTTCGAATTATAACCATAATTACAGGGTTATGAAGAAATACATATAACAATATTCAAAATATATAATATATATATACTTCATAACAAATAAACGAGTAGAAATGAACACCAAATAAATTCTTGTCTCACCAAAACTCTTCAATCGGGTTCAGTTGAGGCGAGTATGGTGGCAGAAAACCTGTAACCAATACCTCGTTCTGTCAGCAACTTAATAACATTATTGTGGTGATTGAATCTGCAATTGTCCGTCACCAATACATTCCAGGATTTCGATCGAAATGATTGCATAGCTTGTTACTTATAAAGTCCATAAAACTGTCCCCATCGAAAGATTCGTATTTGATATATGCCTGTAAATTTGATTTAATAAATAAACAGATGACAAACCAATGAAACCTGTCATTTTAATAGCAACCATGCAGCTGGTATTTTGTCCTCTACTACCTCGCACTAATTTGAAGGCTTTGGTGTTCCTTGGCGAACAGTCATAACTTCTGGTCTGGTATAAGTTGATTCCTGTTTCATCTAAGCAAACCAGTTTACAATTTTCAATGTACTTAATTTCCCTCGCATAAGGATGTCTAACCTTAATGTTTTGACTATTATTTCTCTGTTCGGGAACCCTAACTAATCGCTTTCTGGAATAATCCATGTTTTTATTAATCGAGGTTCGCTTCTTTCGACACAAATGATCAGCATAATTAATTTTATTACATCTTCCGTTGTACTTCTTTATTGTATCTTCCATCTTCTTTGATTTATAAAAATTCTGATAAACAAAAATTCAAATAGAAACAATCGAATATTTTTTCTATATATTTCTAAATAATTTTCTATAAATTTTGAATAGGATTACATATATTCTTGCATGGAATTATATTTTTTTTAATATTTGTATATATATATATGCAAATATTTTTATAATTATTTCTTTATCATGCTACATTTGTTTAACTGTTGTATTTCATGGACAAGTAAATTAAATATTTAAATTTATTTAAATTGATATCTGATTTACAATTTTTTAATTAAAAAATACTTCGGTATTTTTGATTATGCTATCATTAAATATCTGATTTACCGTATATTTATCAAATGCTTTGGTGTTTTTAATTTTTTAAAATAAGTATAGATATGGCTACGAGAACCAGTTTTGGTACAGGTGATAGTTCGCCGGACTCTCCATTTTTAGGGAGACGAGATAGTCCTGATATAGGAGATGATCTAACTGAATTAGTTGATAATTTTGATCAAATACATATTAATAAACATAAAGTACTTATAATTATTTATGGTATTCGTATTTTCGAAAATTATAGAAAAGTTCTCTTGTCGGTTCATCATCTCCATTTGATCCCAAAAAGTCAAAAGTTACTGTTCAACGACCTGGAGATCAGAAGGCATATCAGTGCGGACCAAATGTTCCGAAAAAAAACAAAAAAACCGATTCGGTAATAATGATTTTTATTAATAATATCTTATTATTGATAAGGATGCTCTAAAAGAAATAAGTAAATGCAAGGATGAGGGTCGAAGCCGATTAGATATATCGAAAAATCAAATCACAACACTACCATCGAATATCAAAGACCTATCGGCCAATCTCAAAGAATTATATCTCTATAGTAACAAATTAATCAATTTACCAAGTAATTTTAATCTTTACCTTTTATGATGTCGAAGAAAATTAAATTAGATTAGGCTTTTTGGTTTAGAAAATTCTTGTCATTATCAATTACATAAAGTTTGGTTTCTAAGCAACAATTAGAGAAAAAGTATAAATGTCACTCACCCTCATTTAACATTTATTCATATAAAAGTGATCTATGTTGATTATTTAGTGTAGCAATCGTTATGATTTTTTGATTTTCAAAAAATCTATATTATGAAAATAATAATTGATTTTTAAACTATTCACCTTGAAACCGAACAAAGGAATCGATATTTTTGTTTTTTTCCAATCCTATAAAGTATACGATCTCAAATTTTCTTTTGATTTGTTTCTAACATCCAAGATGTTTTTTCCATTAATATTATTATTAATAAAAGAAAACCTTCGCTTTATCACACGTTAACATCTTCTGTAGAAATTGATTTTCTTTTCGTTTAAATAGTGAGTCTCAAAATAATAAATAATTTTTTTAAAAAAAGGAAGAAATGTTGTGCTGAGTGATCTGTTCAGTTTTAAGGAAAATTCGACAAAAAAACCTTAATTCAGTAAAAAAAGTTTAATTGATAATGTAATAACTTCGTTACGTTTTTCAGGTACCTAGAAAATTGCATCCCAGTGGAGCTTTGGGGGTTTTGGAGGTGTTAGATGCATATTATAAGCCTCAGAAGAATTACCAAATTTAAATATTGAGTTTTGTAAATATCAGAAAAAATGAAAATCTGATGATGTGAGGTTAGGCAATGATTATGTTGGATAATAAGACGTCATTTCTGACGATAGCTGTAAAAATGAGCTTCGCATTGTCTTGAAACACGGGCAAAGAGAAAACTTTATTCTTTCTCTATCATTGTTCTTTTGAGTTTTTAAATTTTTTTCTAGTTCAATTTAATTTGACGTAATATTATTAGAAAAGCTGTTTTTCATCATATGCTAGTCTTCATCTTATAAGTTGATTTTCTTCACTTGGAAAAAACAATCAGTGTAAGGTTATCGGCAAATTTCTGTATGCAGTAATGCGGGGGTCTGTTGAGTAAAAATCGCCAAACAAAAGTTATGTTGATTTAGCTTCTCTTATAAATTGTAGTGGAAATGTTACAGAATGATTAGTCCGGCACAGACTGAAAGAAGAGAAAATTGAACTTTTTAAATTGTAATACAAAATAAAATCGTCGTCTCTTAATAAAGATTCTCTTATTCCAAATATTCTCAACCGATTAATAATATTTCTGTCAAATTTAATTTTATGTTTATATTTTGATTGCTGAAATTGAAAGATCAATAATCATTTTAATCACATGTTAAAACCATAGTAAAATATCCAAAGCTCTCGATTGTAGTTGATGTCTCAGAACGAATTTGAGTTTTGTCTCTTGTGATATTGATAAAATAAACTTGATTTGATTATTTTCGTGCTTTATTTATATTTTATTCTTGAATAACGTTAACAATTAATGATCTTTATACCAGCACAGTCATTTAGTAGACGCTCATGGTGTTTTATGGACTAGCTAAAATACGAAGTTTAAATTATTTTTCTAATTATTTTCAATTATGAAATCGAATATAAAAAAATCTTTTGACTGACTTTTTCATAATTGATACGTTTTTATGATTCAAAGGAGATTCACTTTCTGCTTGAGATAATTAATATTATTTATTATCATTGTGAATATAAGCTGGTATTTGTTGGATAGTTTTTTATGTAACTATTATACCTTTACAAAAAGGAAAGGAAGTAATAAATATGGATGTCACTCTTATGAATTAAATAAGATTAGATGTGTTTTTCTCTTGGTATTTTTTGTATATTTTCTGTTTTGTCAGAAAAAAAGTAAATAAATATTAAAATTTTGGATCGATTGAATCAGTGTTTAATTAATAATTTTTCTTATGATTGTGTTATTGTTCTTATTCTATTATTTATATTTTTTCCAAAATATGAGAAAACTGAATTGAATTAATTTTACCAAATGATGGAAACAATCTACATTATAAATTTCTTTTAAACATCTAAGCATTTCAATTTTTGTAAGGTGTAAGTGTTTTTTGAATGTTTAGAAGAGTAGTAATATCTTATCAAAGTTTTAATGAAATTAAATGTAAATATTTATAATCACGTATTTTATTTAATTTATTTCATTCTCAAAATATTAGTTCGTGATAAATAATTGTAAGCTGAATCAGTATCATTCTTGAAAATATTGAACTTAAAGTTTCAATTTTTTTAATCATGTAAAAATAATTCTGAAATATTTGACTTTCCTTTTTCAAGCTTGTAGGTTGTTTGAGATGACCATGTACTAATTAAGGACATGTGAAGCATTCGTTAATGGATTTAGAAATATGTTTTAAAAATAATAAATATTCCTTTTTTACGGAAATGAAGTCTTCACTGTCTTAACGTTATTTTATTATATTCTCTACATTCAGACAAATGGTCGATTTTTTAAGTACAAAATATTTTTCAGTCAAATTTTATATTTATAAACTGTTCAGTTGAGCTTGGTCATTTGGTGAATTTGGAAATTCTTATGCTTCAAGAAAACTCGGTTACAACATTACCTGACTCTCTTAGTCAATGTCGACTTTTACGAATCCTCGATATTCGGCATAATAAATTGTGTGAGATTCCCCAATTTGTTTATAAACTCCATAACCTCACTCATTTGTTGTTACGTTTCAATCGTATTCGAGAAGTGGACTCAGAGATAGCCAATTTAGAAGTGAGAGATCAGTATTATTGATTGGCATTTTTAATCCTTTTGATTTTGTATATTTTATTTTGAGCTTTCTTATCATTTATTGATGAAATATTCTTTTCAATGCAACACTTGTAACTACGTCACTTCTTTTATTCCGGAACGTGTAATTCTATGTTAAACTTAGCAAAATCTGATTTTATCTTTTTGACAGTGAATCTGTATCATGAAAATTCTTTTTCTAAAGAATTATTTTATTTTCAATACAGGTCCTGTGACGATGAAATCTTGATTATTTTTATTTTATATTTTAACTGTTTAATGTTAATTAAAAAATCAGTTTAAAATTTTCAATATTTTAACTAAAGTGATTTATTTATTTATTCTATATTAAACAAGATTTTAAGCTTACAGATCGAAATCCGATCACTTCATTTCTTACTGATTACATTTTTCATGATTGGAATTTTAAAACAATTTAAACACAAATTATCTTAATAACTTCATTTAAACAAGAAATAAAATGACTTAGATTCGTCAATTAACAAGAATAATTATTAACTGACTACTTAAATTTTATTAAAAGAAAATCACATTATCATTGTATAATAATAAGTATAAATAATAATTATAATATTCCAGGTCGGGTGTGTTTTTTATTAATATAAATTTAGCCTAATATTCTCATTAATTAAATATTTTGTTTAATTATTTTTGGATACTATTTTATGGCTATGAATATAAATATAATTATTTCCAGATAATATTAAAAATTTTTAATATTGATCTCAACAGGAAAATATTTTTTAAAAAGTTTTTTTTCATGACTCTTTGCCACTTAATCGAAATCTTTTTAAAGACGGAAATAAAAACATTGGGTCTGAAAAGAGAAATGAAAGAATCCACGGTTTTACTACTTATAATTGAAATTCCAATCCTTGTTCTTTTATTATAAGATGCCTTGAAATGTTTATTCAATGTAAAACAGTATTCTATAAGTGATTTCCAAATCCTTAACCTCTAGCACTCTCTAATTCCAGTTAAACTAATTTCATCACCCATCATAATATCATGTCTCTTATAATATTATTAAAACACATAAAATAATCTGTCAAACATATAGTATAAAGTAAATTAAATTTTTACACTTTTGTTTTATAAGTTAAGTAGTTTTCATTTTATAATAAAATAATAATAATCCAAGAATGAAATAAATGAAATTTTATAAATAATGTCAAATATTTTAATTTAATTTAACTTTTTTATAATTTTAGACAAACATAATTGTTAAAAAATATCAAAATATTCATTCATTAGACTATTTTTTTAATTTTATTTTAAGTTCGTAATCCCCTTTAAAAATGACGATAAACTATTTTTTGACAAAAACTAAGTGTAAATGAATAATTTTATTTAGAAACTTCAAAATTTAACACTTCGAGAAAATAAAATTAGACTTTTACCATCAAATCCCGGTCTGGAAAAGCTTGTGAATCTTCAAACTTTTGATATATCACACAATCATCTTGAAATCCTTCCTGAAGGTTTGAATCATACTATACTATTGATATGATAAGTTTTACCTTCACAGCTATTGGAAACTGCAATAAGCTCATCACATTGAACTTACAACATAATGAATTAAAAACAATTCCCGAAACGATTGGCAATCTCACATCTTTGGAACGATTTGGACTGAGATATAATCATTTAACATCATTACCAGCCTCTTTAAATTTATGTCGAATGTTGTGTGAGTTAAATACTGAAGGAAATAACATTTCTCAGCTTCCGGTATACAATATACGCGCGGTACACCTTATCATTTCATTTTTTCATAGGAAGGCTTATTGGCACATTTAACCCATGTGACTAGTATCACTTTATCCAGAAATTATTTTTCGAGCTTTCCATTGGGCGGTCCACAGCAATTTGCTTCGACTCAAACATTAAATCTGGATCACAATCAGATCACACAAATACCATTTGGTATTTTATCACGTGCATCATATCTCACTCACATCAGTATGAAAGACAATCTATTGACCGGTCTACCTCCTGGTTAAAAAAATACGATAAAAACTTTGTTTTTATTGCCATGGTTTTTTTAGATGTGAGAAGTTGGGAGAATTTGGTCGAACTAAATCTCGGCACTAATCAATTGGCCAAAGTTCCAGATGATATTGAATACTTAGTCAATCTTGAAGTCCTTATTCTCAGTAACAATCAATTCAAGGTTATTGGGTTTTTTACGCTAAATGTTTTCATTAAGCTTCATTATGAACTTGTAAATTGCGATCTAATCTTTTGGTCTTTTTAACCGATAAATTTTGAGATTTTCAGGAAAATTATTTTGTTTTAGAAAAAATCTAATAAAAACAAGACTATTAATTGATGGAAAAAAATATTAGATTCAAGATTTTTGTCAATGATAAAATATCTTGATTATTCTTGATTCATGTAACTCAGGTACCTTCGAAACTATAAAATATAAGATATTTTATAATTCAATTCACACTTTTAATGATATTTTACTTAGAAACAATAATAAATCGTTAATTATTATTAATATTTTTTCACCCATCAATATTGTTTCCGAAAAATTAAAACATGACTATTGGGTTTTACCAATAATAAATAAAAAAATTATCTGAAACTTTGTGATTTCAAAAGTTAATTATATACATTTATCGAGTTCTGAAGAAAAGGTCTCTATTTCAACATCTTTCTTATTATACAATTTATTTTGTGTATTAATTTATTTTTTATTATTCTTATTTTATTAATATTGTTTTATCGAAAAAACAATTAGTAACAGATTTAAAAAATTCAAAAAAATCTTTAAAAAATAATACAAAAATCCGATAAGTTAAAAAATACACCCATAAATATTCACAAGTAAAATTTAAGTTTCGAAATAGACAATTCTTCTAAAAATATTCTTTATTGGTTCTTCTTTTGAAAATTAGTATAATTCCAAGGTTTAGAGAAATTGAAAATTTAAATTAAAATGATTCTGTTAGAATAGATTTAGTTTTTTAATATTTGGGGCAACCTCCATTATTGCATTTTCATACATAACAATCGTTGATGGAAAGATGTCGGGTGAATGTAAATAATAATCATTTGATTGTAGTTAAAATCAATACGAAGAATTGGATGTGATCAAGTCAACCATTTCCATGCATCTTTAAGAGTTTGGTAAAATAAGAAGCTTGATAAATGGATACCAAATCAATATTTAATAAGCAAGAAAGTAGGAGATTTGAAAATTATTCTTTTTTGATTATTCGGATTATACCGAAATTATCAATGTTGTCTCTATTTGTAACCTGTGACGAGAAGTGGATCTAATATGAAATTCGGTGAAGATCAGAACAGTGCTGGGATGCGAATAAAAAACAGGAACATATGTCCAAGCAACCAGTTCAGCCAAAGAGGACTAGGATTACTGTTTAGAAGTGATTAATTTTACTAAGTTAATTTACTACACCTTTTTAACACAGCTTAGTAATTCTGCAACGAAATTGAAGTAGTGCACCAGAAGTTGCTTGAAAGTTAACCAGCACTTATTATTAATTGATAGGGACCTAATTTGCTCCATAATAATGCATGATTTCCGAGAAATGCACTTATTTTATTAATGGAAAATATTTTGTTGATTAAAGCGTGTTTCATACCTCTTTTTGATTTGGTTTAGTTACATTTTAAACATCAACATTTCATGTGAGACAACTTGATATAAATAAAATCAAACGTTAATTAACCGATTTTTTTACCCACCGATATTTTTGTTATTATAAAGAACCAAATATTATTAACGATTGAATTCCGAAATTCGATAATCAATGGTAAACTGGAATATATTTTAAATATTACAATAATTTGGTTTTCTTAAGCGAATAGAATTAATTACTAAATAATTTTTTAAAGAAATTTTTATTTTTTACCAGATTATGAACTTTTATATTTTTATATTAAATCTTTAATTATTATAGTAACCATGTTTAAGGTACCAGATTGATTTGATATCAGGAATAATTGCAAAATCAATTTGTTTGTCTACTGGCGAGAGCTTTTGGAATAAAAACTGGTTATTTATTGAATCGTAACATTTGAAATAAGTTAATGTTTTTGAAATCTATTTGACGGAAACATTAATAGAGCTTGATTATGAATAAACATTTCTATAATTTTTAAACATATTTACCAGCTTCATGAAATTCTGCCGCAAGGATTGTACTCGGGTCTCGAGCCTGTTTGGTGTCTAACGCGTGGCTGAGGAGTACTTGAGTGAATTCCTAGCGAAACCTGGAAACCAATGTAAGGTTAAACCATATCATAGCTTAGAAAGAAAACTCGATTCTTTGAATCCCTTATAATTTTTAAATTTTATTTAGAAATTTTAATGTTTATTTAAAAAAATAATTTACAAAGTTTACAAAAATCATTATATAATTATATTGAAAATGTGTATTTTTAAATAAGTGTTATTTATTATTTTTAAAAACATAGTAACTTAAAAATTCTGTTTTAAAAGCCTCTTTAAGCATTATTTACCTCTTTTTTGTTTTACACGGAAGCAGTTTGATTTGTCCAAAGAATTAATGAAAACAAAATCTTTATTCTCTTTGTTTCATTTGTTAAACTGACTTTAAAAGAGGAAAAGAGAAAGAAAACAGTATAATGAAACCTGAACCATTATTGATCATTAAAGAATAAAGATTTATTTATTTGCAAATAATTTTTAATGTTGCGAGAAAATATTCAGTGCTGCTTTATTTTTGTTTAATTCAGAGATTGCCCTCAACGATCAAGAAACTACAGAAACTCAGAATTCTCGACCTCGAAGAGAATCTACTCGAATTTTTGCCTCTTGAGATTGGTTAGAATTTGTTGTCACACTTAAGATTTGTCAGCTTTTTAAAATATATTGTCAACAAATTTTATCTAAATTAAATAATGGTTAACAGTTCTTTGTTCACTTATCTTTGTGAAATAAAGAATTTCAATTAATTGAATTTGTCGAATTATTATTTGTCATTGTTATTATTGTAAATTGATCCATTTTATATCAAAATTCTATGTTGTGTTATTTGTCTTGAAAATATGAAGAGGTTGATTACAATTACTTTCCAATCTCTGTTTGTTCTCAGCTTAAATTAATTAATTTTATTGAATAACATTAATTTAATCGAAAACATTAGTTTTAATGCGTTTAAATACTCTATTTTTCTGATAAGTAAATTCAATAATGTTAAAATATCAATATTGGTTATGATGCTTCATTTAAACAATAGCCAAACTTTAAATCTGTTAATGCTTAACTGTGTAAATTATTTTTTAATAATTTTTTATTGATGAAATATTTTCATTAAAATGTCCGGAGTTTCGAAGTATTTATGTTATGTTATCATATTAAGGACTAATGGTTATTCAAGACTAAACAAAAGATAATTAATAATAATAATAATAATAATAATAATAATAATAATAATAATAATAATAATAATAATAATTGTTTCAAGATTTAATTAATTTTTAAAAGATTTTGAAAAAAATTATTTTAAAATTATTACTAATTTTCCAGATTATTAACTTATTTGTGATATTATTCATATTTTATTAATACTACATTATTTTATTCACATTAAGATCATCTGTTTGTCTTTTTTATTCAAGAATATCACTATATAAACTAACCCCATCCTTAAGTTTATTGACCACAACTTCGGAACAATTTATTTTCTAAATGATGATGTTAATTTTATTTCCGTAAAA
Source organism: Bipalium vagum (assembly GCA_037834085.1). Lineage (NCBI taxonomy): Eukaryota > Metazoa > Platyhelminthes > Tricladida > Geoplanidae > Bipalium > Bipalium vagum. Next base: position 11,052 of record JBBMKC010223974.1, read on the forward strand.
ATTTATATTGTATATAAGTAAAAAATTTATATTTACTCAAAAAATGGTTGATGACTCGATCCGTCTTAGTTACTGACGAGCAACGTAAATTTGTCAAGATGGATAGCGAGACGTGATTATCAGAGGAGTATTTTTAATTTGTAAATCGTTTTGAAATTATAAACTGATGCGAAAAATATTTTTGATAATGATGACAGTCGAGTTAAACAAAGAAAAGAATTATAAAAAGTTATTCAACTAATGGTTTAATTTATCTTATTAAGTTACTTATTTAACAAACGTTTTAATGCCAAATATTTATAGTTTTACATTTTATTTACATATTATCTTGACAATGAAACTTGATACTTATACGTTACGTACCTTGACTAACATTTTTTGTTTATTAAGAGAATAATTTAGGAGTAAATAATATGTATACATACCATACAACAATGATTATACTACTCATCATGATGCACTTCTAAAACAAAAATATTACTTTAACGGACTGCATAATTTTAGAAACAGGTCTATGTTCATTATGAGGAACTATTTCACTAACATGAAAACAATTTATTCTTAATTATTATGGATAAATATTCATCTCGCTTCAGAGAATTCTTTTTCAAGATGCTTTGCAGTTGAAAAATTAGCCGATTTGAGACATGATGGAAATAAAATTGTATATTAAAATTTCAGAACATGTTATTGTTTAGGGTAAATGGAATCATTGGATATTCTGTCTGAATTGAAGTTTTGGAAAACTTGTGCTCATTTGAAATTTATTAATACGTTTGAGATACATCCACCACATTACTTTACAAAAATTTATTCAAATGATTGTGTAATTGTATATGATATCATGTTAAATACAATTAATAAACAAATTCTGGTTTTGGCGAACTTATAATAATCTATTAACATCTGACGCCTATAAATCTGGACAAAATAAAAAGACGTAAAACTTTTTAGTAAAAACGAAGGATTTTA
>JBBMKC010223985.1:0-12023 GCA_037834085.1 Bipalium vagum
ATAATAATAATAATAATAATAATAATAATAATAATAATAATAATAATAATAATAATAATAATAATAATAATAACATTCAGGTTGTTATAAAATATGATAAGATTAAATATTAATTTTCAATTAATACTATTAAATTTTTCATATACTTTTAATTGAAAATATTATTAATATTAATAATAGAAAATATTATTAATATTACATTTTTAACTACTCTCTACATAAGAAATTGTCTTTTGTCCTAACTTTAATTAATTTTGACAAAATTAATCTAAAATTGTCTCAAACAATAAATTAGACAAGCATGACCTTATAAAGTGATTAAAAGGAAAAGAAATACAAAAAAATTCATTATTTATTATTTTGCGAAATATTTATTTCTTTTACATTTGTACACCTAAGAGAAAAAATGCCTAATTTATTTCCATTAAGTGATTTTTTAATTCTGGTATAGCGAACTAAAATCTATAAAACGGATTTATTTTTATTTTGTGATCACCGATCATTAACAATGATCATTGTTATAATTTATTTAAACATTTTAAGTTCAACTAAAGAGGAAGTTTTCTTGTTTGGCGAAACCAATACAATATTCCTGTGAATAACGAAATCGCAAGTTTTGCATTGTAGGATTTTAACTGAAAAATATCGCCTTGAGGAATAAATTCATACCAAGTGCCTAAACACAGAAAAATTATTAAAATTTATAAAATTTGAAATTTTATTTCTACACAAATAATTATAAAAATTCTGACATCTTTACTTATTAAAGAACCACAATTATTCAAACTTCCTAAATGACTGAGACCCTCAAAAGAAAAATATATCTGTGGTTACGTTTGGGTTGTTGGAGAATAGAGAATTATTGAAAATGTCAAATTGCGAATCTAACAAATAATAAAATTATTATTTCAATATTTTATTCTAAAAATCCGTTTTCAGAGCATTGACTTACATTTTTCATTTCATAATTTTATTTATTACACAATTAATAATTTTTCAAAAAAAAATTATCTCCAGGACATTCTGAATTCTTTATTATTTAACATTTATTGATTTAATTTTATTATCTTATTATAAAATATATAAAATAATATTAGGTAAATGTATAAATTGTAAACTCTCATTTTTACAACTGCATAATATAATTTAATCTTTGTTTAATTGTAGCAAAAATTTATTTAATATATCAAACAATTCAAATGGCGCTTTAATTTAAGTTATTTAGAAAATAATATTTAGAAAGATTAGAATCAATGATGCAGATAAAAAGAGGTACTTAAAAAATTGCATTTGTTATGAGTTCCAACAAAGAAAACATGCTGTTGAAGTCTGCAAATAAAATGTGTTTTATTCATAGCGAAGAAGTTTTATCTCTTAGTAATTGTAAATATTTGTTAAGGCTGTTTAAAGTTGATAATTTTGATGTAAGTGATTTATATTATACTAGTGAACCCCGTAAAATGGAAACAGAGCAATTGGAAGCACTGCTGAATGAAAAGTATGTACATTATGTAATAAGAAAAAAATACAATTCAACTAAGTATTGATTAAGCAACAATTTCCTACCGATTACACGACATGTGAAAAATCATGGGTGTTGGAAAATGGGTACCACACCAGGTTTCCGAAATCAGCATTGGTCATTATGTCTTTCTCTACATGCAAAGTAAAAAAATGTTTTTTGTGTGTAGTTGTTACTGCTAACGAATCCTAAACCTAAACATTTATGAGTTAGTCCCAGAAAACTTGCAGAAAAGTGAAAAATTCACAACAAAAAATGTTCTATGCATGTGATGAGATTTGATAGGCGTTACATTTGATACTCTATTATAAGTTGCTAAAAGAGTCACTTAATCAATACACAATGCTACAGTGATCAATTAAAGTGTTTTAGTAAACAAAATTGATAGAACAGGGTCATTTAGTAGACATGGGAATTATAAAGTCATTTTGATGCATGCCAATGCACGAAGACATTGCTGTTGCAACGCAAGAAACTATCTTCAAGTTAGGCTGTGATATTCTTCCTAAAATACTTATTTGCCAGATTTGGTTTTCAGATTATTATTTGAACAGGCCAATGGCTGGACAAAACTTTCAAGATCTATCAGATATCTGAAAATTCATCGGTGACTTAACTGCCTTCAAACCAACACATTACTTTCGTGACAGATTCCACTAACTCGTAGAGTTGTTGCAGAAGTTCATAGCCATTAATGGATAATACTTTTATGATTAAATTGTAATTCATGTTTGGAAAAAATAAAGCCCGGGTTTTAAAGAAGACTAAATGCAAAGACCTAATATTACATATTATTTTTATTACATGATTATTATTATTATTAATAATTTATTATTCTTAAAAGATGAAGCATACTGAAAACTATTGAAAACTGAAAATTTTTGGAAGAATTTAAAATTACTTTATTTCTAAAAATATACTGATGTATTGATATAGTACTTCAAACATAGTTTGATATTAAAATATCATCACAAGATATTACTAAAAGAACATTGGCTCTTAAAGATCAATTAAAACTATTGTACAGTATTACAATTACGATATTATTTATTAACTGATAACTACTGAAATATTAACTAAACGAAAGTCAATCATCAAAATCCAATTCGGTTATGCTTTTGCCTGGTGTTTCTATCACAGAATGATAGAGAATGTGCTTCCGTTGAAATGTTGGGGGTGGAAGCATGAGAGTTTAGGATCTATCCATTCCTAAGTTCACTTTATCACAGAGATAATATCATGAATTATTTTATTCCCAGGACAATAATACTAGATTCATTCACAATTAAATTATTTCTGCATCATCAACTTAGCAATATAGACATCATTTCATAAAAAATAAGGAAAACCGAATATGAACAATAAATTTTTCATGATTTAAGAATTTATAAAAAAAATATGACAGTTTTTTACGCCGAAACCCTTTTGATAAATTCTCTATAATAATCGGAGTTTTCTCAAACATTGGAAAGTAGAGATCAGGACCCAGTTAGATATCGAGAATAATTCGTAATCCTATCTTTAATGTTTTAAATATTTTCAATGATACACACCAATTATTAATGTAATGAAATGCATCCGCATTATTGCAGTGTTGTTTAATGAATCTAATTAATCAGATATCCACATTTTTGTATGCTTATCATTTTGAAGAAAATAATTCACGAATGATTAGTATTTATATTACATTTAGCAATATGAGTGGAATAAGAAAAATACATTTCATCAAAATAGCCGACCTTGAAAGAAGTCAGAGTAGGATTACGGGAAATAAGTTTTTAAAAAATCACCAAGCGTTTGGAAGACACCGTTCCACTATTTTCGGAAATACAATGCGTAGTGTTAGAAAGATTTGCAGTTTTATATAAGAAAAATGCAAATTGTTTTGTATAATGCAACTTACCATGACTAAAAGCAATAAAATCTATGTCATTAGAGAATCAATTTATGTACCCACTACCGTTATTGAACTCAACGAAGACAATTTTCAGGAACATAGTTTTGAGAGACAATGTTAATACAATTTTACAATTATTATTCCTTCAATTATAAATATTAATTAGGTCAAAGTATGATCATTCGAAATGGAATGATTGACCTCTATAATTGGCCTACTCTAAAACTAAAAACAAAATCCTGTTCGTAATTCTAAACTTGGAATAACAATGTGATGCAGTTAAGAATTTAATCTATCAATGGGTCATTAGGTCATTTTTCCCTTTACCTTTAAATATTGGTTAATTAAATACAAAAATAAAAAACTATGATTTATTTCGAATAAAATCGAATTTTTTTATTTATTAATTTTATTAATAATTTTTATTAATTTATAAAAAATTTAATTTTAATTAAATGAATTATTAATATAAATTTAATAATGATTAGTAGAATTTATCTGAGATTCTAAGCACTTTATTGATCACGTGGATTTTTAAAAATCAATTAAAGATTTTAATATTTCAAAAAAAATCGAATTTTTATTTTTTTTTAATGATGTTTTTTATTAAGAATTCGTATATCCAGATCAAAAACACAATTTTGTTGCCAAATATTCCCAAAAGTTAATCAATCATGGAAAATATCTATTTTGAAGGTATTTATTTTTGACAATAAGAATATATCATGATCTAGATTTTTCTTAGAATACAAGAAGGGTAATTTTGTTATATTTTACAAATTATTATATTGATGGTTCGGAATGTTAAAATTATTTTTATCAAAAAAACATTTAAATTAATAAAAAAATATTGTCTCAGTTGAAATTTCTAAAACTAAAAACATTGGTAATTTTTTCGATAATAAGGGGTATCTGATTTTTAAATCATCTTATAAAAAAAATATTTATGTTAATATTTCTCACATATTTATTTTATTTAATAAATTTAAGATATATAGTACTGGTGGGAAATTCGTGAACACTGTAAAAATATCAATTTAATCATTTGCACACATTATTAAAATTTTTAATAGATTTTTATATGATAATATACATAATATAAAAAGTTGTTTTAATAAATCATTAAAACCTGATTTTAATCTCCCAAAATATCTTTTGAAGTTAGATATTATGACATCTTTATCTGAAAAGATACGCAAATTAATCATTTTCCTCAGACGAAAAAGTTAGGGCCATCGCAAGATTACTGAAATTTTCACTTACAGTAATATCAAGATCATTCAGCGATATGAACATTAATAGCATTTAAGAAATACTCTGAAAAATTGTTGAAGGAAACAGAAACTTTGAGTAAGAGAAGTTCGACATATTTTGTTGCATGTACGAATGAATCCTTGTATGTCATCTATTCAGTTAAAACGTGTTATTGAAAGTGGATTTGGGAGAGAGGTAACTGTCAAAACTATGAGAAATATTTGAGAAAACTAGTTTTGTATCCCGGTGTAAAAGTATGAAGCATTTATTAAGAAAAGGATACAGAAGACTTTACTGTTAAAGGCAAAATGTTAATAAATATCATTTTTTAAAAATGTAATTTGAATCCAATTGAACATTATTAATTCGGATAAAAATATTATGTATATCACGTAAAACACTTTATTAAAGACGTGGCATCAAAAACTGCCAGAAGAATATTTCGAAAATCTGGCACTCTCAATGCAGTGGAGAATAGAATTATGTGTCAAGTTGAATGATGGTTCCACAAACTATTAACCCTTAAATTTTACATAGTTGTTTATTATTCTAACAGTAAGTAATCCCAGTTTTGTTAATTATATATTTAGTTTATATTATATATATTATATTATATTTAGCACTTCTTTTACCCACAACAACTATTCATCATATCACAATTGAACAAATAAATTATCGGTATTTCGATTAATGGTATTAATATTACAGACTTGTGATATCTACAATAAAATAATAATATTATTATAATAATATAATAATAATATATAATAATAATAATCATTATTATTATATATAAATCTTAAGAAATATGGAAGAAATAAAGTTTAAATAGTCACTAAAGATATCTGAAAGAAATACAGTGCAATTACAATGACGCTGCATAATTTTCAATTACTGATTAATTTTATGCATAAATTTTGTGAGAAATGAAGATAAAGAAAGAAGAAAAAGAAAATATTTAATATCGATCGAAGAAGATTTAACAGCCAAAAATAGGACGTAAATGTTCCATCAATTATCAATTCTGAAAGAGAAACAATTAAAAATATTGTTTTGAATAATTGTAAAAATGGGAAAAATTTTACATGAAAAATCAGCGTTTTGTTTAATTCTGAAAACACTTTATTTATTGATTAACAAATCTTCATATTTTACTCTCTTCTTTCGTTGTTTGGGTTTTCAAGAGTGAAAAGAATGAAAGGCTGTTTGGTTTATAAACTTTCTATACTGTGATCCAAAAGATTTATAGTGAGATATATTATAACTGGAGATGGGTTATGAATTAACGATTATAGTTCCCAGTACAAAATATAAATAACATTTCACACAACATTATTCTGATCCATTTTAATTTTTTTTTACAATTTTAAAGAGACGAATCTATTGCATTATCTTGGTTGTCTATATGACCACTCTTGAACTTTTTGAACCAATCAAAGGCTGTACGACGACCAATTGCATCTTCTCCAAATGCTTCGTTGATACGACGATGCGACTGGCTTGCTTTTATACCGGATTTGAAATCATATAATAAAAGCATACGCAATTGTTCGTGAGATAAGATGATTTTATCAGCCATATTGGATATTAAAATGTGCGCTAAAATAAAAAGTAATATTTAAACAATATATTGTATCAAAATATATATCTATATTTAAATCAATTAGTTATAAATAATTTTAAAAAGGCATATAACAAAATTGTGCGAGAACTTTGTTTCCAACCTAATATTATAACGAGTAAAAGTTAGCTCTGTGAATCTATAATACCTAACTAAATAAAAATATAAAGAATTAAGAGAAAACATCCATCAACGTTAAAAATAATATATAATATTTTATCAAGGCAATGTGAACAGTTTTACTCAATATTTTTTGGCCTCTGTTTTAATAAAAATAGAAAATATTGCCATATTTACTGAGTCTTATTTTCTTTAAAAATTAAATATTTTGTGTTTGTGAACCTCTTTACAATATCAAACATCATGGTATAAAAGGATTAGAGTCCGATATACTAATTATTTCATTCACTATAACTGCTTTCTCAACAATATTATTATACTCGATGGAAAAGAAATAAAGAAAATATATAAATTTCAATTTACTTTCGTCTCAAATATCAGATAATATCCAATAACTGCGACAATTTTGTGAAAATATTTATTACTTTCTTTAAAATTTAATGATACCATTATAAGAGAATCGCAATTTTATATTTAATCATTCTTTAAATAAAAACCTAATTATTATCAATAATAACATGGTTTGAAAATAATAATAATATTATTGATATAAGGTATAACAAAGTGACACGATGATTTAAATCTTTAATTAAACTTAAAATATACATAATTCAAAATTTTAAAAATCACTTTAATCTTTATTTGTTTAAGTTATCTATTTTCTATTTAGGTATTTGATAAAAATTTGAAATTGACAATGCATATTATTGAATGCCTTGAAATTGTTTCATTCCAGACCAAATTGGAAACAACTACCTTAGTCTGAAGAGATTTACAAAGAAGAAAATGGAAAGTTTACCGTTATGAAAACATAATTAGGAATGTTTATCAAAAGCTTACTGAAACAGGAAGTATCCATAATGCCTTGAAATCAGACAACCTTCAAAGATCTTCACAAAGAAGGGTGAAATTGTAGAAAAAATTGCTAGAGTACTTCAAATATCGCCTAAAAATGTTGCTATGTGAATATATATGCACTCCTAGAAAAATAAGATGACACAAAGACTTCATGAAGGTCATACTTTAAAGATAAAAAATGTATTCAGAATTGGTTGAAAAATTAGAAATTATTACAATTAATACAGAATATTATTTTTTATCTTGATAGCCTCGTAATAGTTATAACTTTCGAAATGTTGGTACTGAGAAACCTCAAAATTTCCGATCAAATCCAAGAATAAACTTGTGGGTGGGTTTATTCAGCATTTTGTTTTAGGTTTTATTCTTTTTTTGGTAAAAACATAAATACGGATTATTTCTTGAAAATATTTTTTAACCACCTTACAAAAAAACAATCTCGTCCAAAACACCATAGTCTAACAAGAATCAGCACCGGCTCATGATCGGATTATGTTAGATCTAAAATTTCCAGAAAATTGGTTGAGAAGATGTAGACCAATACTTTTGGGCATGCAAGGTCACAATAATTGCCTGCTTGGGATTTTTGGATTACAGTATTATTAAAAAATATGTATTTAAGAAACCCCAGAACAATCCAAGAGTTGAATAATTTAATTATTTATTATTCAACAAAAACATGTTTTAATGCTGTTTCTTCACTTCATAAGCCTTTAAAACTTTATATTGAATTAAATGCCATGAATGCTGAATATAATTAAACATTAACAAATAAATGTTACATTGCTTGTAGAATTTCGAGATTATCATGCATAGTTGTTGCAATTGAAAATTTAGATGCTAATTTTATCTTATTTACACAATCTTTTAAAATATTATTTTTGATCTCCGGTATACTCCATAATAATTCAATTTTTATTTTAAATTTTAAACATATATAAAGAAATATTATTTTTAATTAATGCAACATTTACCTTTTCAGATAATGAAATTGCTTCTCTCCTGGTAGTGAATATTAACCATATCTATAGTAAATATAATTCATGATAGTTATTGTCTTTTATATTCCGTCTGTTTCATATAAATGTTTCTATGGTAATACTTAATTTTAGTTTTAAATATATATATTTTTATGTTTTTATAAAAGGAAAGTCTCTAAAGGAAAGAAAGTTTCGTAGTGTTTAAATAAATAATTTTTAAAATTTTCCATTTTATTTTTTGGTAATAATTTTCTTGTCAAATTAATTAAAACAAAATACACATTTAATATTGAATATGAAAATTAAATTTGTCGAATTTTTCAATGTATAAGTGTTGCCGGATCTTAAAGCGATTTTACGAAAGGTTATTAATACATTAAATAATACATGTTAAAATATTAAATATCTGTCTTTGTGACTTTTCTCCTTTTCGTAGTTTGATTAAAGTTCAATTCGTTTTCAGATATAACAAATTTATCATAATTGGTTCCAATATTATTTCCTCAGAGAAATTAGACAATAATTATTTGATTGATTTCCTTCAATATAATAAAATGTAAAGATGGGAATTTTATGGGAAAAAGAAGGATTAAAAAAACTATTTTCACATGCTAAATAAAAGAATTACTTGAAACAAATTGAACATTTTCCAATTAAAGAGTATTATTATTATTTTTATATAATAAAAGTTAGGATTAAGATGGAATTCAGAAAGATTTTAAGCTTGCTGATTCTTGATAAAAATGTGATCAGTATTAATTATTTGTAATATTGGTTGTCTAAAAAGTTTCCACCGATTTTAGCAATATGAAAAAGGTAAAAATAATAAGACAATTCCAGAACCTTATTAAATTAGATATGCACCTTCTTGGTCGACAATTTCTTACCATTTGGTAAATCTAGAATTCTGTCACTGTAGAATTTCTCTGATTTTTCGCTGAAAAAATGAGATAAGTGATTTTTGATGTCCTCCTTTGAATTTAACTTTTATACCACAAAGGAAGTTCTATAGTGATCGAAACAAATGATAGTCTGACGATGCAATATTAGGACTATATAGAGGATGCAATAAAACTTCCCAATCAAATCCTTCACATTTTTATGATTCATCAAAGACCACTTGGGCTTATGTTGTCATGCTGAAACTCGTCTTTTCTATTGATCAATTCTAGCCACTTTACTGCAATTGGCTACTGTACTCTAGTTAATTGTTAACAGTAGAGAACAGAGTCAACATTTTGACCTGGTTGGAGAATTTCTTGGTAGATGATTCCCTGTTAATCCCACCAAATGCAAAACAAAACCTTCCTTAGCTTCAATTTCTGCTTTGCCAAGATTTTTGGAGTGTCATCACGTTTCGTCCAAGATCGTTTTCTAACATTGTTATCGTATCTAATTCACTTTTCGTCACCTGTAATAAGATAGTTCAAGAAATGTTCAATAGAGTTTCTTCTTAGCAAATTTTTGGCATATATATTGTTCTCTTAAATTTTTCGGTGTTAAAATTTTTTTAAATGGTTTAAAATGGTTTGATGATGACCACTGAGATCTTCGACGATTTTACAGCTTCCACTTGTCATCCTCCACCTTCGGAATGATTTGATCGACTTTTGACATAATATCCGCCAGACGAGGTGCGTCTTTGAAGTTGTAATTTCCAGAAAGAAATCAATGGAACCATTCACAAAGTGTTCTATCAGATACAGCATCTGCATCATAAGCCGTGCCAATTATTTCGCAGCCTGTGTTGCATGTTTGCCTTTAATGAAATAGAATTTCCTAAGATATCGAATTTCTTCTTTATTTATGTTTATTTCTAAATATAAATAAATATTTTGTTATTTATTTATAAAATGCCAAACTTCTTTAAACAATTTGAATGCTGTGATTATTAAATTTATATAATTGAGATATTGAAACAAATAAAATATCAATAAAAATATCTGTAGAGGTTTATCGCCACCTACTCACAAATTCGGCAGAAACCTTTTAGAGAACTCAATATTATATGAATTTGTATTTATCATCTTTTGTTCATTACAGACTTCATTTTTTAAAGATTTTTTTTAAACCAAAATATTTTACAAAAAAATCTTTTTCTACACAATAGCCGTATTATTTTGACCTACTTAACAGACATCATGATCTTTAAATAAATACTTTTTTGTCAAAACTCCTTATTAAATGTAATTTTAATAAAATTATATAAAATCCCAAAACTCACAATTAAATCTTAATTTATTATCTTTAATGAAAAAATTTTATCCGTTTATCAGGTTAAGTCTTTCTGAATGTTTTTAGTCATAAACATGAACTGGAGTTGTTAGATTTTCAAAGTAAAGTTTTCAAATCATCGTTCAAACCTATTTCGAAGTTACCACTGCTCATGTCTGGTATAACTTTCGGATGTTCTTATTCTTATTGCAGACATTAAACTCTACGAACCGAAAATCAAAAATAAGTTCACCAACGGTTCGTTTTCAAAAATATAACGACTTGACTTTAACTCTCATTGAAATCTTAAGAACGAAAGGATTTCTTCATTGAAAATCTTTAACTAAAATATTATTAAAATTATATTTCAACATATTAAGTAAAAGAAATTGCCTCAAAAAATTGCGGAAATCATAATATATTAATTTAGACCAAGTAAAATATATTGCGTAGAAATATGATAATTTCCAGCCAACATATTAGTCTTTTCGAAAAATGTCCATGACTAAATCGAAGGACAATAAATTAATAACACAAATAATAAATATATTTGGTTGACAACTAGGTAAGTGCATTTTTTTGACTAAAATAAAAAAATAATTTTATTTTGTAATTTAATGACAATTTTTGAAAGTGATCTTCTCCCATCTTTCAGGAAGCATCATATTAGTTCAGATTTTTATTGTTAAAAATATATACAAGGTGTAACTTGACTTCTTCTTCATCTTTGAACTGTTTACTATTCAGAAAATTAATCAAGGAAAGAAAAAAAAATAATACGATAGTATGAGGTCCAGATTATATCGTGGATGAAGCAACACATCCCAGTCTAGCTTCAATATTTTTGCGGAGTGACCAAAGATGTGTGTGGCCTTCTCGTTGTGAAAGATGACACCTTTCGTTTTTCCAATTCATGGCGTTTTCTGGATTTGATTATTTAAATTGGATATTTGTTGAATATGAGCATTTGAATTAATTGTTTAATTGCGTGGGAAAGTGTCAAAAAATATTTTTTATAGTCCCACATTACTGACACCGAAAACTTTTAATGGATTTCAGCTTTGGCTATCATTTGTGCTGATTAAATTTTCTTGAACTACAATTTTTTTCTGTTTACATTATAATAACTAATTCATTTCTCATCTCCAATTATTAATCGTTTTAGAAATGGACCAGTATGTTTGGGATTCAGAAATAAATCACATACTAAAGCTTTGTGTTAGGTTAATTTCCTTAAGATTATAGGATCTTAAAAATATGTTTTTTCTATATTCCCACTTCTTTAATCTACTATGTGAAACATTAAGTTCCTGTCATATCTGACGCATTGTCAAATATCTGTTCAATATTTAGGGTATCAAATTTAACCTGACTCCAAAAATCTTAGGTGGTGCAAATCAAAACAATCAGTAAATCAACACTTGTATTTATACCACACCAAAATAGAATACAATACAATGAAATTCAAAAAAGATAATGTACAAGTCTGGGATCACAATAAATGTCTGAAATGTTCCACAACCCTTACACTATCAATTCTGAATACGACACAAATAT
>JBBMKC010223996.1:0-12022 GCA_037834085.1 Bipalium vagum
ACGCAGCAAGATCTACATTTCTCATTTTGCATAGCCAAATAAAGGTGATCATAAACTTTTGGCGGGGACTGTATATAGAAATTCACACTTATTTATTTTTGAAAGCGATATACAAATCTTCAAAATAGCGTTACCTTTTTTGAACTGAGATTAAAACCCCGGCAAATGTCACACAATTCATTAAAAATGAAATTGTTGTGTTATCAACTCATATTTTCCATGAAAGTATCAATACATATCGGAAAAATAAATAAATACAATAATTATATTTATTTAAAAATAATTATCCAATCTCCTAAAGCCATTATTAAAATTTCATAATTAAAATATCCAAATAATCCAATGCACCACAAAATATCATTGAAATTTTAGTTTTAAGCTGATTGCGATAGAAGTAATATTTTGTTTAAATTCAAGTATATTTTATTGGGAAAGTTTCAAATTAAAGGGCATTTTAAGTGATGTTAATTAAAACTAGTTGAATGTTTATATATATAAGAGTTTTTTCAACAGATAATTCCACTTTTCAGAATCAAAGAGAAATTGGTATTTAATGTCAATATGACAAGGCACATTTCCAATACTTTACATAAAAACTATCAAGGTTTTTCACTTATTAAAATAAAGTTTGTCTGTCGAATTAAAGATTTGTTTGAAAATCGCTTTCCAAAGAATCACTTATCATTTGTTTATTAAATCTAGAGTAGTTTTAATTCATTTACTTTCCTTGCACTTTGGTTTCATTATTCTTCATTTCATTCATTTAATCATCAATAATTTACTTTTCTAACCTCTATTATATTTACCATTAAAACAAAAGTTCAATAAGGAAATTATTGTTGGAATTAATATTCTTTTCTTTATAACAAATTAACGAAGAAATAAAACTTGACATTTAATAAAAAGAAATAAGTGAAAATATAAAATATATAGCTAATTATTATTTTCAAATTTCCCACCTAAAAAATTTATTTCATATATTTAAACAATTTTACTTTTCCAGCATTCCTGATATGTGAATTAATGTAATTCATACTGAAAATTAATTAATAACTTGTTTTGATACTTTAAATGATGTCTGAAACTTCAACTTTACCACCTTCTTTACCTTATTAGTATTTTAGCCGGTATTTTATTATTAGTGATGAGTCAACGTGCGCATCTCAGTTTTATTTGGCTGAAGGATAATAAATGTAACGTCTTAGTGCGTTTTTTTATTTTCTCATAGGATTATTAGAGAACCGAACAAAAACTAACGGATTCAGATTAGCGCAATTCCAATATTACCCATACTTATTACCAATTAAATTAATTAAAACCAAATGAAAAAAAATAAACTTTTTCCAGATTTATTACGGAGATTTTATTTCATATTTGAATAAATAAACGCTTTCGTTCTGATTAATTACATCTGAAAATTTAAAACATGTTGTTTTTTAAAATATTTTGTAAATCAAATTAAATCTGATTTCAAAAGAAAATTTCATTGGAATATTTTAAAAGAATTATTTATTTAATTACTGTGAAATTTAAACAAAACCTATTTTTTGAAATTTGTTGAACTGTTTTTTTTCAGTATTTTTCAGTTGTTAACTCAGAATAAAAATTGTACATTTTCGCATTTGAATTACGAATGTTGGCTTACTTTTAAATAGAAAAATTCAATAGAATTAAAATTCTGGTCACGACAAAAATCAATCATTCCCATCCAGAATCATGTGGAGAACAATGTTTAATTTTGATTTAAACTAAGTGGATTTGTCAGTGTATCTCACATGTGCTCCGTGGTCAAAGGAAGTACAGATGGAAAGGAAACGATGCGAAATAAGAAATTGAGTGTAGCATAAATTTCATGACTTAACATTAGATAGAGGTCTACATGGACTAGGACAAACAAAGCCGTAATAATTTCATGCAAATTTGATTATTGAAACATACTTTTAAATGTATTAATTAATTTCTATTTTTATACTACTATGTTCAAAAAGTAAGCTAACTTAAAAATGGGAAGCTCAAACAAATATTGGAGTCCAAAAAAACCGTTATTTCTATATTGAAACAAAATTCACCCATATTTTTGCCTAATTTCATTTTGATGTGTCAAATAGCAAATAATTAACAGTTGTTTATTTACATCAATTAATTGACTTTTTAAGATTTTTTAAAAATGTCTATTAGATAACGTAAAGGTTGCATTAAAGTTTGTTCAATACTGAAATTAATACTACCGAAACTTTTCAAATAGGTTATTCACTTCCCCTTCGCGGAATATTTTTGATAATACTTCTTGACATATACTATTTGAAAAAGATAATTTCCTTTTACATATTAAGCCACGTATTATTTTTTAAAGTATAAAAAATATTTTACGTCTACTTTTCGTGAACTTTCGATTTGAATTTTGTGTTTTTGGCCGCGAACGGAAATATTACTGAAACACTAAAAGTGTTACGAAATCAGTTCAAATAATACTTTATTTTACCTCTAAAAATTTATAATTTGCTAATTTCAAATAGAAACTTTCCCAAAATTCAACTTCATATTCTCAAAAGAAAAATCAAACCGTCAACCTAAGACACATGCTTTACTTAAAGACATGAAGCATTGTGGTTTTAAATTGTTAAGCTTTCCGATGTTAAATACTTAACTCAAGATGGGAAAGTCAAACGACAAATGACAGCTGAATCTCCAGCAAATTTTAGGTATCTTCTGATTGTCATGCATTCTAGGTTCCCAGCATCTGTGATGGTGGTGGCCATATATAACATTTGTTTATGCAAGAGAAGCAGAGAGATAAATTACCAAATATAAAGTTTCAGTGTAGGCAAGAAACAACTGTGGCAGGTAATGGAGATTACATCGAATAATTTTATTGGGTAGACGCTTATACACCAATTCTTATTAAAATAGAATTTCTTTCCCGTTTCAAAATATTTTAAAAATTAATGTTCAGTCAAATGATATTATTTGTATTTGTTTTCATATAATTTTATTCTAAAATAAAATTTAGTACAACCGAGAGCAGGTTTATTTAATAATAATATTGACCATTTGGTTACATATAATAGGAAATAATCACAATTTGTCTCGTTTAGATTGGGACCAAATAATATCGATTGGAAATAAGTTAACTTAATTTTCCATATTTTCCAAATGAATGATTTTCCATTATTTTTAGTTTAAAAATATAAAAACAGCCCATAAGGCAACAGGACAGTGTTTAATGTTAAAATTAATGAGAGACTTACGAATCCAAATTATATAACATGCCAGTCTGGCCTTTTGAGTTGAGAATGAGCGATTTTCCCATGGATAAACGACTGCCACAAATCTGGTAATAGTTAGGGTTAGAAGCATCATGGTTGAAGAGAATAATGCCATCTAGAAAATTAGAAGAAATAACTCAATAAAAACAATTTAAAATTTATGTTATTCTTATATTTAATGTTTAATTTAGATAAATAAATAAAGTATTTTTGAACAAATTGTTTTTCATTACATTATTGAATGTAAAAAATTATGTCCAATGTGAATTCAACCAATTTTTATGTTCAAGAATTATTTTCGGAAATTTTGGCTGTTTCCCATCTATTTGATGGAGAACTGTTCTTATGTTTTTAAAATGATTTTGAAAGCCATAATTAAATGAAAGTATAAGGCCATTCAAAAAGTTTTGTCCCTTTTCAATTACAATTAAAAAGTTGTTGTTTATAAAAAAGAACATGCTTACTAATAAATATCAAATACATTCGAATAGACAATATAAGAAGTGTCATCAAATTATGGAAATTTTTAATTTTAAAATAATTAAAATTTTATTAAAATTGCTTAATAATTAATTAAAATTTTAAGTATCAATAAAAAGAAAAAATATTAAAAATATTATTATTATTAGAATTAATCTAACATTTTTAAATATTAATCTTTTTTAAAATAATATATAAGTATAATTGAATTTAATAAATGTAAATGATAGAACTTAAGACTTTATAGAAATGAAATTCATTTTGTAAATGAATAATATCGATTTTCAATGGTTTGATAATTAAAATTTATTTTAATATTCAAATTTATTTTTCTAGACTATTTGAAATGAATAATACAAAACTAATGAAGTTAATGAACACATTATATTTTTTCTTGTTAAATCTGTAAACATAATTCTTGTTCCTTAAGCATTATTATAAACAATAGAATACCTTAAATATTATTTTAAAACTCCCAAGGAAACAGTACACTTAGAAAATATGAAAAAATTCTTATGATTTACATTGTCAACTCTGAGAAAGGGGCTTCAAAGCCATAGCTCAACGACAGCAATCAATCAGAAAATATACCAAAAGGAATGGTTGTCAAAGATTTTAATTCATTTTCTGAAAGATCATCATTCAGATTGCAACTTCGTTTTCTGGCCGGAAAAGCCTATTCACATTACGCCAAAGACTCAAGACTTTTTAAAAGCAAAAGAGATACCATTTGTGCCTAAGGATCGCATGTCTAAACATTTTCCACAATGTATTTTAATCGAAGATTTCTTTGGCCTTCTAAAATCTCAAATAAAAATAGCTGAAGAGCAAAAACTTGGAACAATTAAAAAAAAGCATACAACTTTACTTATAAAAATAGATTTTCTAAGTATAGAACAATATAAAATAAATTATTATTTGTTCGTTCAGATATCTATATTCAGCTAAGCATTTTGTCTCAATACTTTCGACTCACTCGTTACTTTACACCTTATAAATATTAAAATTATACGATTATTTATTATTAATAAATAACGGGTATGATAAATAATTTTAATACTTGTCAAGCGTAAAGTAAGACTCTATAAACAATTAAATTAATTATTTTCCTTTCAATCAATGGCGGAATTAGATACAATAAGGGAAACGCGAATAATCAATTAATACTTGTAATAAAATAGAAGAGAATAAAGTGACAGTAATTAACTGAAAGGGAAAATATTGACCAACATATACCGATTTCCTTAGTAAAACAAAATAAAACGGGGAACAAGTTTCTAAAGAAAAATCACTTCACTCTCTTTGTCAGTTAAAAAATGATGTTATATTTGGTAAAGGTAATTGTTATTTCTCATAATAAATAAAGAAATGAGAATGTTTCACAAAATCGGCTTTATTTTATATTGAAAACGTGAAACTTCAGATAATGAGAAAAAATACGAAAAAATTGATATTTTTTTCTTAAATGATAGATTTGATTGTTTAGAAATTTGTTTGAATATTGTTAATATTAAAACAAAATAATTTTTCAAATTAACTTTTGTTACTGTGAAGAATTGAGTGGATCGACAATTGTTTAATTCTCAAAATTTCACAGAAGTTTTACTGTAATTAATCAATAAATTACTTATAAAAAAATATATAAAATATAAAATTATTTAGCAGAAACTTGTACGAATCTCAATATACCCATGGTTTCTTCACATGCGACGGTAATCAAGAGGTGTGAAATTAAGAAGTCTTTATTAATTAGAGAGCTCTTTTATATAAAAATCTTATTCTCTGGATAATCTAAAGAATTTATTAAAAAGATAAGACAAATTGAAAATAAGTTAAATTGAATTTTGAGACTGATAAAATTTTAACAAAAAAGTAAAAGAAAGTAAAAATTACGGCAGAAATGAAAGATAAAAATTTGATAATAAAAAAATTGACATAATTCACGATATGAATTTATTAACTTTTTTTCATTGGAGAAATTATTAAAATATATGTTAGAAATCAATTAAATTAAAAATAAGTGATAAAGAATAGAAAGTCAAATATCAGCTGAAATTGAAAATCTTTTTTGTTATAACTCTTAATAATAAAATATCTCATAATATAAATGTTAGATAAGTATTAATAAGCACCTAAAATAATATTTTTTATCAAAAAATGGTAAAAATTTTATTATTATAATTATTGGGTTGGCAACTAAGTTCGTGCGCTTCTTAAGAAGAAATGAAAACCATAAATTTTTATTGATAAAAACAGTTTTAATCAATGATATGTTCACCATTATTAAGAATGACCTTCTGCCATCTTCCCACTAAATTCATAATGCCACGATCGCAAAAAACAGTTCAAGGTGCCTTTTGACAGACTAAAAAAAGCACAAAAACTTAGTTGCCAACCCAATATTTATTATTAATATGAGCTCTACCATTTTTATAATTCTCTTTTAAGGTCAATTTTAAATTCGCAACGGTTTTTATAAGCAAAAAAATTTTAAAAAATATTGATTATAAAATATATTGCGGTCGGGTTATTCAAAGTCGAAAATGTATATTGATTTTACAACATGAATAAACAAGTTAATCAGAGTAATGTCCATCGGTGGCAACTATTTTTAACGACCTCTCAATTAATTTTCAATTTTCATTTCGTCTTTTGATAAGGAAAAGCATCATTTATAAGTAAATTAACAGGCATGGTCAGAGATTTTAAGCCAATCCCGACACAAAGAATACTAGACAAGTGGCTTATAAAAAGTTATCTGTTCTTTCCAATTGGTTTATCAATACACTTTTATTTTAGTCATTCGTAATTATTGTGTAATATTTTTTATATGCTTAAATTGTGTAACAGCTTACTCTAATTAACCCCTAATTCTACTTGTCACAAAAAAAAACCGAGGTCTTATCTTGGGGTCTGAACAGATTCTTAAGAAATTTCAAAAATTGATTTTCATAAACTTACAAAAACCTTTTCTGTGTGGCTAATTATATTTTTCATATTATTAGGACATGTAGGTATTAATTCTTTGAAGAATGAAGGAGACCTTTGCCACGAATCATAACAAAAATAAGATGGAATGAAAGTTCTTCAATGATTTTTTCATTTATGTTACACTTATTATGAGTAGTCCCTCTTTATATTCCGCTTAAATCCATAACTTTTATTTAATTTTTTTTGTATTATAAAGATTAATAATAAAATTAAATTTATTCTACTTGGTTGTTATAATTAAATGAAGTCAAAGATGTTCCTTAAATACTTTAAATTAATATAGAAAGACCTCTTTCTATTGTCTGATCATCTTTAAACAGAAAACATCCAGAGAGACTACATACAACATTTTTTCTCGGTTTCCTTCATAGCATAAGTTGATATACGAATATTGATCATATTTAAACAAGATTTTTAAAATATTAAAAACATGTTTCCCTTTTTAAGAACTACCATAAATGGTAACATTGTCTGCATTCTTAAATCAAAAACTGATAGAGTTTGTCTAACGTAATGTACCTCTGGAGGAGATCATTATAATCTCAGTAATTAAATTCATGAAATATTTAAAAGTTCAAGTGATCTTAGAAGATTTTTCGTTATAGAGAAAAACTATCGAAAAAGATTAATTATTTTCTTTAATCACAAAAGAGACATATTTAGTGAAATTCGGAATTCACCTTTTTCAATAATAAACAATTTATAATATATTTTTTCAGATTTTGTACCAGTCATATTTTGGTGTACATTTTTATGCAATATATCATATAAAATATACATTTATGCTTCACTAAAAGTCCCATTAGTCAAAGACAGACTTGTGGAGCTTTACAAAGAGGGATGATAAGCAGTTCAAAGGAAAAGAGCCGTACCTAAATATTTGCAAAATTTGGTACATTAACAATACTTGGGTTTTCTATTTCTTACGATTATTGATACTTTTCTAAGTATTATTAATAAATTGTTTTAATCAGCTTCCAGATTACGTAGTGAGAGCTCGGAAACATTGAAAGAGAAGTTTCAGATTAAAAAATTATTTTATTTTTTATTTTATAATACATTTTTTGGTTTTGAGTGAAATGAATGCTTTTTATTGATTCTAAAGATCCAAATACATAAAGATAATTGATGATGATAAAAATAATAAATTTTATTATTACATAAAAACAATAATTAAAATAATTAGTCAAAATAAAATTTTGATCAGTGTTAAGTTGATTATGAATTAAACCCAGTTATTAATTAAAAGCATTGATTCGGGTATAAAAAGTGTTCAGTATCGAAATAGTAAGCTTCAGGTAGGGATAGAAATTAATGATCACTAATGAAATAACAGTGAGAAATTAGGAATTGGTGGGAGTTTATTAATATATTTCTAATCAAACATTGGAATACTGGAAATTAATAAATAAATAATAAATGAAAAAATAATTTCATAAAATCGATAATATTTTTTGGAAATTTATTGATTTATTCATTATAGTTATTTTATTATTAAATGGCGAAGAACTGTGGTATGATTAAAGTTGATGTCTTTCGCAAGTTCCCGTTTCGTTTTCCTAGGGTTGGTTTCGATCATTGATTTCAACTGAGCATCATCAACTGAAGATGGCCGTCTACAAACATCTTCATCCTCGAGGTTGGTATTTCCAATCCGAAACTTTTCAAACCATCTACTTTCAGAAACCGTTTTCTCTCCCCATGCCTGGATAATGTTTATAGTCGCTTCTGCACATTGTCATTAATCGAGTTTAAATTCATGCAAAGTAATCATTCGAATTTCTCATTTTGAAAACATTTTTAAAATTGTTAAAAAATCTTATTTAATTAATGCATATAAACAACTTACTATTTTAATAAATTAATCAGAAATTTAGCTTTGAATTGATATATAATAATATAATAGTGATTCTAAAATGACTGACACAGAAACAATTTAAACTAATAAGTTTAAAAACAGCCATTATTTTGCACAAAGGTAATACACTGAATTATTTTTATTTATCTTTAATAAAATTGGTGAAACATTGAAATTAAGATAATATAATATAATTTAATATCATTAAGTAAAATATTTTTTATTATTCAACATAAATAAATTTTATATAAATAATAATAATAATAATAATAATATATTTTATGTTAATATATATTATAAAAAGAAAATTCATAATCATATAATAACCTTATTAATTATTAGTAGTAACATTTATTAAAATTAGTTAAATTGTCATTATGTTTAATGTGATTATGTAAATAGGGGAAATTTATTTTTCTAAATTAAGCCTAAAAATCATGAATATTTATTTGAAAATATTTTCAAAAAATCATCATCATTTTTTAAATTTAAGATGATTAATTAAAACAAATCCATGAAATAATTAATTTACTATTATTTTTAATGATTGAAAATATCAGACGATTATGTGATGAAATTAAATGTCTACGATAAATCCATATATATACTTCGCTACTTGTACTTTTACGTGATCGTTGATACCTTTCATTGGAATAATAAATAATGAAAATTTTATCATTAAAAAAGAGAAATATTTTCATTATTTTATTTTAAGACTTGTCCAAGAAAATAGTCTACTATTTTAAAATTCATTACCTGAATTAAAAGAAATTATATAAGTGAAATATTATTTTTTTTTGTTTAAAGTAAATATTAATTATTATTTTTAATAAATGTTAACAGTTTTTTTAAATAAGATTTTTCTTATTAAAAATGTTCAGTGCTGTCGAAATTTATAATTAAAAAATTCTAATTGGAGGTAAGTAAAAAATAATAAGAAAATTTTTCTTAATTTCACCATAAATAATTGTAAAAGTTCTTAAATAATAAATCAATGAATTCTAAAAGGAATCTATTATATTAGAAACGGAACAAAATGTCATGGACTGAGAGAGATTTAACATATTTTAATAGTTCGAACTGAGAAAAGCTATATATCATAGAGTAAAGGGCTATTAACTCTGCTAATTGACTATTTTCTCATGTACAATATAAATTTTGGGCATAGAGGAAAAATATCATAAAATGGGTTTGAATTGGGAATTTTTTTCTCCAAATTCTGCTCTCTATGACTCTATTATGGAACTAACATAAAACTCTGCTAATGCTCACTTCAGTCTATTATTCTGTTACTATATTTAGATTGAGTATAATTTTCTTTCCAAATTCGATTGGCTGTCGTTGAATTCTGAAGGATTTCCTAAAACTAAAGCTTCTAAGTGAATCGGATGTGAAGTGAAGACAATCATTGTTTAACATTAGAAATATCAAATGATTAATTATATATTTTCCACCTTGTAAAATGTAGTTAAACATTGAAAATAGACTAATTCTGGTAGACGAAGAAGTATCATTAAAACAAAAATTGAGACATGTCAATAATAAAATAATTAATAACAAACATTTTTGTTTTTTGATCTATAAATCTTTTACTACAGAAAGGTTGTTATGACTTAAGCACATCAATATTGATGCAAAAATATGTTTAATCTTTGATTAATTTATTGTTAACGATTTACCTTAAAAAAATTAATGAATTAATATTTTTTGAAGAACATTAAAAGACCTCATTTTGTTAGTTTTTTTATTGACTCTCATTTTTACATTTTTTGGTTGTGAAAATTTCTTATTATCCAGGATGTGTAATAAGTAGGAATCATATTTTAAACAACGAAAAGGGTAAAGTTTTAAAAGTTTTTCAGACAATTTTATTCGGTTTTATTGATTTATTACGTTTAATTGTGTTAAATAAGTTAATATTAGGAGTAACCATAAGTAATCAATTATTTAAGTGGCAAAACAAAAAAAAGAATTTAAATACATTTATTTCTATTTTTATCGATTATATAATTTCCAAAGTTATCTAGGACCT
Source organism: Bipalium vagum (assembly GCA_037834085.1). NCBI lineage: Eukaryota > Metazoa > Platyhelminthes > Tricladida > Geoplanidae > Bipalium > Bipalium vagum. Next base: position 10,628 of record JBBMKC010223996.1, read on the forward strand.
TTTGCCATCTTGTTGTTAGAGTATCAAATCCTCGGCCATAAAATTCTGTCTCCTTGAAGAGAAATATGATTCTAGGCGAGTTCGAGCATCATCGGCACTTTTGAAATGGAACATTCTTCAGGTCTTGCATGAGATCTTGTATGATCATGTTGCAATATTAGCCCTTTTCTTTTAACCAAACCTGGTCGTTTTACGAACAATAAGTTTTGTAATCCATCCAATTGTTGGCAAAACAATTCAGCCGTAACTGTTTCTCCTAATTACAATAGTTCAAAATGAATTACGCACAATAATACCTTTAGAGTGAGGGATGGTTTTGGAATGGATACGGCTAGTTGATTTAGAGAAAGCCATTGGTTAGTGTCCCTGTTGTTATTGTACAAGACCCAATTCTTTTCACCAGTAACAATCTTTCTTAATAAAGGATCATTTCTTTGTCTGTACAAAAGAGGTGTGCAAATTGTTCGCCGTTGATCTTTATTCATCTCTGACAAAAGATATGGGTCTCCATATACCCTGCATGTAAACCTTCCCGATTTCTTTAAAATGTCTTTAACCTGTTGACCAAGTAGCTTGAAGAGTTTTTGCTATTTCCTGGATACTCATTTTGGGACTCGTTTCCACCAGTGCTTTTAGAACGTCTTTATCAAACTCTACCGGGCGTCCAGTTTGAGGGCTATCAGACAAGCCAAAATCACCATTTGAAAATTTTCGAAACCAATGTTAGCACTAATTAACTTTTAATACGTCTCCATACACATCACAAATCTTCTTTGTTGCAACGGTTTCATTAACACCCGATCGAAAATGAAACAGGATGCAATGACTTAAATGTTCCTCACTTGGTTGATTCTCCGCTATTTTATATCAGAACAATAAAAACGTTTGAATTTAATTATTATCAATATTCAAGACCAATGATTGTAATTTAATGTAATAAAACGTGTATATATGGGCTAGAATAAAGCAAACACTACATACTAAAAATAATTGATTACTTGTGGGTACTCCTACTATAATCACACTTAGACGTGTGATACATTATACAGGGTACGCCACTTAAATCGGGAAGATAATAATTGTTAAAAATCTTACATTTTAAATTAGAAAGTAATTTCCTGCATTGTTTAAATTAATCATTTAATCATTAACTTGTAAATTATAAATCAAATTATAGAAATAAAATCCGAAAATAAAAGCAGGGCTGCCATAATTGTAGCACTACGTGCTGGACGCACGCGCATGAAATTTGTGAATTTTTTAAAACTGCCAATATCAACGGTATATGAAGTTGCCCGGAAATATTACAATCAACCGGAATCAACCAACTCACTAAGACAAATTCACAACCGATCCATGACCAGAAAGCGGAACGACGAATTTATAAATAGGCTG
>JBBMKC010224007.1:0-22301 GCA_037834085.1 Bipalium vagum
TAATAATAATAATAATAATAATAATAATAATAATAATAATAATAATAATAATAATAATAATAATAATAATAACCATCTTTCTTTAAAATGTTTAAATTCATATAATTCACCCAATTTTTTAAATGAACAATAAAGTTGTGTCAAGAACACAAAGAATCAAAAGCTACATTTTATGATAAAGCGTACTGTGAGTATAACAAATTTCATTTTAAGAATAAAGTACCCTTTGTGTTATGGTGATTTCGAAACCTTTAATTTAATAAAAAATAATGATCTATCAAAGATGGAGTTGCGAAGCAATAATGATTCATCTTTAATGGAATTGCATAACAGCGAAATACAACAAAAACCATTAGCCTTAGGTATTTATTTAAAAAGTAATTATGAACATTTTATTAAATCACAATATTTTCAATCTTTTAGACAAAAAAATATTAAAAAAAAAGATATAATTAATAATTTTTAAAAATTTCTTGAATATATTAATAACAAGTTAACTGATATACATGGTGTTTATTATGTATGTTAACATACTTTATTTTTAAATTAAAAGTTAAAAAATAAAGGTATTAATAATTTTTTTATATGGATTAAAAGTTTAATAATCCATTTAGTTAATTTTAAAATAAAATGGCTTTGCGTTTTTCGATGGAAGAAAGAATTCAATTTGTTGTATGGAACTCCAAATTTGATAATTTTGAAGAAGTAATTAGGCATTGGAAAAAGAAGTTTATCACTTCACCACAAAGTAGGCAAACAATTAAAAATTAGGGGAAAAGTTTAAGAAACTGGAAGTGTTCATGACCAAGTAAAATCCAGCCGACCTCGTTCCGTATTAACAACGAAAACAATTTAAAGAGTGAAAATATTGGTTGAAGAATCTAGCAACTTGTCTGTTCGACAGAGTGCTATGGAACTTGACATGACTATAAGCAGTATTTACAAGACAATTAATGAAGCAGGCTTTTATTCATTTAAATCGTCAACCGTATTTGAGATGAGCGATGACGACTTTGACCGAAGAATGGAATTTTTTCAGACAATGTTGGTACAATTCCAAAATGACTCATCCTTGGTCAACAAGATAATATGGTCAGACGAGAGTTCATGCTCAATGGGGTTGTTAACCGCCACAATTGCTATTATTGGACCTATTCTAACCCTAAAATAACAATTCAAGTTAGAAACTCCAGGGTCATGATAACGGTGTGGTGTGGTTTAAGTTCACAAGGTATTATTGGACCATACTTCTTCGAAGATACGGTAACTGGTGAGTCATACCTGGAGATGCTGGAAAAGTTTTTATGGCTAGAATAACAAGAGGTCGTAAGTACTTACAACACGATGGGGAACCTGCGCACTATTCGCAAAAAAGTCAGGAACGGGCTAGTTCCCAAATCGCTGGACTGGAAGACGCCCGATCTAACTCCTCCAGACATCTTCTTGTGGAAATATCTAAAACAAATTGTGTACATAGGCAGACCTCATACAATCGCTGAACTCAGGGATAAAATCAGTCATGTTTGTAATGAAGTAGATACTGGATTGTGTCAGCGAGCATGTCTAAATGTACTGTCTCGATTAAGGTATTGCCTAGCTATCAACGGGCATCAAATTATATAATTAAATATTGTATTTGTTTTTAAATATATGTTATTTAAATAAAATAGTATTACCTACTTTATATCTTTAATGTTTGTTAAAATATTTAAAATGAAAGTATGTTAACATACATAATAAACATCCTGTAATAAAAAAATACTAACATTCCAATTCTTATTATAGAACAAGAGGAAATAAACTGGTATAAATGAAAATCATTGTAATAAACTTTTGAATGAAAACAAAGTAAAAGACCATGATCATTTAAATAGAAAATGTAGAAGAGCATCTCATATTAAATGTAATATAAATGATAAATCTTTAAGAAATTTCTTCATTTCATTTTATTTTCACAATGGTCCAAAATATAATAAGTCCTTTTTTTTAGATCTATTACCAAATATCCTAATGAAATATTAAAATACTTCCTCATACTGGGTTAAGAATATCGATAATGGGCTTTCTAGGAACTTAACATAAAATATATGTAAATTTAGAAAGATTTAGTGCGCGTATATTCGAAGTTAAAATTTGAGTAAAAATAAAAATATTGATTACAAATGTTGAACCTTTTAAGGTCCGCAAGGAGGGACCGATTTAGGATTAATGAACCTAAAAGGGAATCAACATTTCTCATTAATAAAATTGGTCTACGACTGATTAGTCGTCGACCAAAATACTATATAAGGAGAAGGATTTCTCAATAAATTCGCCCTCCAAAAATTCATTGACGACGAAGACTGTATTGTCGAGGAATTCATCATCGTTGAAATTTACAAGCAATTAATTATGTTCTCCTTTCGCCTGGGATTGTGTTTTTGTTGCTATTTCTGAGCAACTGTAAAGGCTCAGCTAATAGTCCAGGAAGCTTAAACGAAGTTAACCTGTAAGCTCGTTTATTTATTAATTTTTTTGCTTATTTTAACAGTTACTTAATTATTAATATAATTATTAATTAATTATTATTATAATTCGACTATTGAAGTGTTTATTTTGTTGGTTTCGTTTTATAAGCCTTTTGTGCTTGATTGATAAAGACAATTGCAGACATTTCAGATCTTATTGTGATCCTTGATTTTGACGATTTTTGTGTAAATGTTATCATTGTGATTTTGTTTTATAAATACAAGTTTTGCTGTACTGATTTTTATTATTTTTGCACTCCCTAAGAGTTGGAGTCAGGTTTAACGTTTGATACACTAGTTAGTGAACATATCTATTGGTGAGCCCGACGTGATTCGGAAATCAGTTGGCAATTGTGAAATTTGGTGCGTGATTGTGTTTATTGGTTTTTGTTAAGAGTTTGCGTGATTATTTTTGATTTTGTAAGTCCTGAGTGGCGTTTTGATAATTTTTTGGAACTTTTAGTAAAGCCCGAAGAGGTATAAAACTACAAAGACCAATAGAAATATCACCGGTAGAGCAAACCCGGGAAGAAGCTCAAGGGGAAGAAATTTCAGGACCGGAGAAACAGCTAAGACCACGACAAACAAGACCCAGAAGTAATCCACTTGAGAGACCAAGAAAGGACCCAATTTCACCACGTCCTCAAGGAATTACCAGAGAAACTAAAAGAATTGTATGAAGATTTACACAGATTAGCCGACCGATACAGGAAACAGCATGAGGAAGAAGCATACGACGAGGTCACAAAGGAAGATCAGGAGCGATTACGAAGATTGATTGAATTAATGGATCCATCAATGGAGGCAACCGGAGAACCAGATAATTTAACTATAGAAATATTTCTGGAAATGTCGAAAATATTATCAGATATTGAAGATTTTGTGGAAGTACCAGACAGCATGAGCGATGAAGTATGGCTAGCACAATTATGTGAAGGAAGAATGGACAAAGAAGGGGCAATGGTAGGTATCGCGGTAATTCTAAATAGAGCGGTAAAATGAATCGGGAGTCAGGGAGACGAAACAAGGATATATTAATTCGAGGAGCTAATAAAATGATTGAAGATTATCTTGGATCTTGGATGCAGTTAAACCAAGAATGGCGAAGTTTATTGGGAGCAAAGCAGACATCAGAACTAGAGGCTGTTCAACCCCAGAAAAATCACCTGAACCTCCAAGAAGACAGTCAGAATTTAGGCAAAGAACAAGGCGGGAAGAGCAACAGGAAGAGCCGAGAAGAGATAATAGTCAACCCAGGGGGATAAATGATCGACAAATGATTCACTATTACCAATGATGCTAATAATGATCATGATGTTCCTAAACATGATGAATAGAACAAATGCATTGGTAGCATACGACTGCACAAAACCGAAAATGAGGAAAATTTATTCGCTTGTAGACCTCGAAGAATGCCCAGAGGCATATCCAACAAATTTAACGAGTAGAGAAGTGGAATACCACATCTATCAAGAAACGGAATTTAGAAGAGCTAATGTTAAGGAATGTATTGTGAAGAAGACGACTTTTGAGTACTACTGTGGCGTTCACATTAGATCCGCATTTGTAGAAGCAACTCTTTAACCAGTCCCAGTAATTGTAAACTCGGAAAATTGTGAATCAGTTTTTGTAACAGGAAAGTTACAAATTACGGCAGGACTGGTAATTGATGCAAAAATAGGAATAAGAACACGACAAGCCATAACAGAAAGGGGAAGTATAGGAGCAGACGGTACCTGCAGTGGTAGAGAAAAATACAGAAAAGGCGAGAAAGTGTCATGGGTAGTTACATATTCGGATTATATGGTACAATTACGAGAATTTGAGGGAGTGTTCGACGCCATCACAGGGAAAATGTTATCACACCCCTTTTGTAACTTCAAGCACACAACATGTGACACGGAGAGTCGTTGTTAGTATACCGAATACCATCCACTGATTGAGACATGGTATTTTTGAAGAAAGTGGTGTTTACGCAATTAGAAGGCGAAAAAGAAATGGAAAGCATGAGTCGTTCCAGGAGGGTAAGTAAAGCATCAAGGATAACAGAAAGAATAGAGAAAGAAAAAACGCTTATTGTCTTAGTGAGCAGAGATAAAAATGAAGGAATTAAATTTGTCAGAAGAGAACGAATCCTAAAATGCAATACAGAAGTTTACACCACAAACCATAAGGGGATATTTGTCAGCTATCATGAAATGGTCGGAGCAAAAAGGGTGAGTAAAACGGGTGTGAAACTAGCGGATTACACAAATACAAAATTGAATTTCGTATATTACGTTTTACAACAGTCCATGAGGGAAATGTATCACGAGGTTGTAGGGAATGACTGTAAGTTAAATCGGGAGTTGTTAAGAACTCGATTTGCCACGATAATCAGCAACCCAGAATTGGTAGCACCGATGCTCCTACCAGATCAAGGAGTTTTTGCCAGAATGATAGAAGAGGTAATCTACAGCTACAAGTGCGCAAAAGTAAACGTGCAACTGAGAAGAGCTGAGGAATGCACCAACGAAATACCGGTGATTTCAGAAAATGAAGAACGTTTTGTGTCACCAGTCACACGAATTGTTTGAAAAGAAAGCAAAACCAAAAATACTGGAATGTGGAGCAGCAATGTCACTCATATACAAAATAACAATACAAATAAGATATATGAATCACCCTCCCCGATCGAAAAGAAACAAGTAAGGTTGAGAACTTAGAATTGTTAAAAATCGAGAGTGGACTAAAGTTTGAGGATTTAGACGAATTGGCTTCCGGGGGAATATATACGACTCAGGACATTGAGGAAGCTAGAAGGAATGTGATGTTTCCAGAAAGAAGGGAGAGAGTATTAACACATCTAGTGGATGCGGTGATGCAAGGGAACGGAGGATCAGCAGATAGAAGAAATTATGAGGTTCTACTCAGTCCGGATAATTACAAGAAAGCCACAATGAAATTTTTGGAAAAGACATGGGGAAAATTTACAGGATTTGGGAATTTCGTGGCAGGTATAATCGGAATCTATATGATATTCATGTTGGTTAAATGGGGTTTATCTCAAATAATGTCGGTATATACATTATATAGAACTATGGATTCACATGGAGATTGATTACGACTTGTTTACCATTCCTAGCAAAGTTTGTTATTATCCATTACCATGTAAAGGAGTTAACAAAGCTTAAGAAAATCTTTCACGAAAGAAAACCGGAGTAGCCGGAAGGCGAATTGGAAGTGGTAGTAAAAACCTGTGAAAGTTCGACTAGTAGTAATGAAGGCGAATCCGGATTTTTCTCAAATCAAACACAAAGACCAAAAACGAAGAAGAAAAAGAGAATACCAACAGCGCCAGTTGGTGGCGAATATCTAAAGATTAATAGGAAATTATCGAAGGTTCCGGTTCGTTACACATCATTAATTGGGCTGCGTCCAACAATTTATCCGACATTGGATCCGTTTATATACGACGAAATACCAGGAAATGAGCAGGATGTATGTGAAAAAGTAAGAGAAACCACAAGACCGTGAACTTGATGAGGAGGAAGTAGCTAGGTTAGGAATTCCAGTATATAAGCCTAGGGTAAACATGATAAGAGCAAATAAAGGGGAAAAACGAAGAGCAGATGACAAAGTGTAATAAAAGTCAAAATTAATGGAAGAAGGGTATCAGCGTTATTAGATTCAGGAGCTATGGTATCAATTATTAGTGAAAAAACTTTAACGGATTACGAGAAGAACAATATGCAGCCAGCATCAGGAGCCCAAACATTAACAGGGAAAAACTTCGAATTTCAAGGTGGTATGTGTAATCGAATTAGGAGGCCACAAAATAGAACATGGCCTGCGAGTAATGACCAATTGTCCATACGAAGGGTTAATCGGAATGGATATTCTATCGCAACTACAAGGAGTAGCGTTCGATTTAGTCACAGGAAATCTTATTCCAGTCCACGACAGCAGAAGACGAAGAAGTGCAGTGAACGATATAGTATTACATAAAAATCCGGATTACTATTACCACCGAGAGCAGAGACAATATGCTTTATTACTGCAGGAATACAAGGAAAGGGAGCGATGCATTTCAAACCAAGCATCGAATTACAATGGTTATATGGTGCAGTAGATGAAGTCGTGGAAGTCAAGGACAGAAAGATCCCAGTAAGAGTAGTCAATTTTGACGTGAAAGAAAAACAGTTATACACAAAAATGAAGATTGGACAATTACAGCCCTTAACAAATGAACCTTACGCAGATTCTATCAACGTATTACGGCCAAGTACGATTAAGAAATATAAACCAACAATTATAACGAGCCAGAATTTGACGGAAAGGCAGCGAGAGTATTTGCAAAAGTAATTTGGAAATTTGATCATGTATTTGCTAAGGATGAATATGACTTAAGGTGTACACATATCCTCAAGCACAAAATTATTTTGACAGTGTGAGATATATTGAAAATTAGTCGGAGGATGTAGCTCAGCGGTCAGAGCAGTGCATGCGCATGTGAAGGTCCCGGGTTCGAATCCCGGTATCTCCGATTAATTTTCAGCTAACAGACAGATTCAGCAACCATTAAGCAAAGAGCCTATAGACAACCGTAAGCATTAGAAGAAATAAACCAGTAAATTAATGACATGTTAAAGGTGGGAACCATCGAGCCAAGTTCCTCACCATGGGCATCACCTGTAGTCATGGTAAAGAAAAAGGACGGATCAATCAGAATTTGTATTGATTATAGGAAGGTTAATGAAGTAACTAGAAAAGACACATATCCTATACCAGTGATAGAAGTGATGTTTGATAAAATCAAGAGATCAAAAATATTTGGATTGAATTTCTTTAAATCGGGAGTGTTTGTTGGGTTTACCCAAAACACCCCCCCCCCGTCCCAAATGAAATGGTAAAAGGGTGTTTAAAATAATAAGAATAATAATATTATCTTGTTTCATTGCAGCTTGATCAGCTTTATGTATTGGAATTGAATCAGGTTTTGGAATTGGTATATTTAGTTCTCCAGTTTCATTGTAATGTTTTATTATTTAATTGTAGTTTTCTAATCTTTCGACTTGTTTTATAGAAAGATAACGATCCAAAATATATAGCTGCAAGTAACAAGAAATGGTTGGTTGATAATAAAATTAAAACATAAGATTGGCCTCCACAGTCACCTGATTCAATATTATTAAGCATTTATGGGCAAATATTAAAGTTAGAGGAGGAAAATGGGGACCCAGAAACGTTGAAAAAATAATATCTCGTTTTCCAATAACTTACTTCATCGTCCACATACTGTATAAGCGTTTGTCGTTAGATTTTTTTGACTTCATAATAAGGTTAAATTTAAATTAAAATTTCATTGATATCAATCTCTTTAATTTTTACAATTTAGCAGTTGAAAAAAAAATTAGCAGATAAAAAAATCTCTCTATCTTGTGAACAGTTCAGAGTCTCAACAATAGTTTGAGACTACTAGGGTTTTCTGAAGGCTTAACCAGACTACCATTAGTCGTTAAGATCGATTATCTTTAATAAGAATCATGATAAAAGTTAAAGAGTTTGGGAAGCCTTATCATTTTTTTAAAAGCTGTGAACTGTATTTACAAATAAAAGTTATTAAAAAACGCAACCTGATTTGTTCAATCTTTTTACATCTTGAGTCACTGCGTTGACTTGGTGACAGTTAACAGAGCTATGCTAACTTGCAAATCACTTAACCGAACAAAAGTATTATTGAACATCGATTAATTTTGGGAATGGAAACTCATTGATTAATGATGATATTAAAATATTTTTATCATTATTCTCAACCTTTCTGTCACTGTTAAGAGAGAAATCGTTTTCTAGCCTTTCAAGAAATCTAGCTCATACAATAGGAAAGCTGGGAAGTGGGAAGATAACCGTGATAATAGTTTCAAGGCAGAAATAGGAAAGATGATTTTTGAAAAGCAAAAGCTCTGTGAACTCCTATTTAAAGGAATAGGTGCCTGAGTAAGAACTCTTTTAGAATAAAGGGTTATTAAAAAATTTTGGTAACGATTTTAAAGGAAAAATTGTGAAAAAGATTTTCAGAAAATTTTTTAGTAGACTTTAGGAGGAAGAATTGGAGTTTAAATATTTTTGAGTTGAAGATTTTTGTGGGAAATAAAGATTATTGAGCATTTATTTTGATATTTTATAAAGGTTTGAGGAATTACTGGAAAACCGGAAGATAAAAATCCGAAGACAATATTGGGAACTCCCTTGAGAATTCAAAACAAAAAGAATCAATTTGTTTATATTATTAATATTGTTTTAGGTTTTTAAATTCATAGTTTATTACATTTGAATAAATTTTCAGACATTTTTTGAATTTTATATTTTGTTTAAAATATATTTTGATCATAGAAAAATGAAATATAAAATTTTATTAATATTTTAAAATTGTTTATTAATATAAGACCCTTCATAGAATACATTTTTGAGTAAGTTTTAATTAATTAATTCCAATAGTATTATGTTTAGTACTAAGTTTATTAAATCTAGATAACAATTATTTAAATAATTTTAAAATCCCAAAATTGTTTAATTAATATGAAATAATTTTACTTATCCTGAATTTTTTGTAATCAATATAAATCACGTTTATAAGTTATTTTTTCTGTTATCTTACTATGAAATAATAATTAATTGTATATATAATTTTATTTTTAGCTTTAATTTCATTAATCTAATTGTAATGAATAAAATTCAACTATTTCAACGAGCCTATAAATCTGCTTTATGTTATCATTCCTTGTTTCCTCTGCGTAAAATTTCTATAATTAGTGCTGCCCATACCAAATTAGGAACAGGTATTTTATAAAAATATTAAAACTTAATTAATAAATCTATAAAGCACCTACCGCTGGAAGTGGCCTAGCGGCCAACAAACATTGGACTATTGAACGAATAATTGCTGTAGGTATGCTACCGATATATCCTACAGCTTGGATAATGGATAATCAAATTATGAGCCTAATGGTTGTGACGACAGTTTCACTTCATGCTTATTGGTCTGAAATCTTATCTATGTGACGAAAATCCATTTATAATTTTAGGGGGTTTGACGGTGTACTGAAAGATTACGTGATGGAACGTCGTTATGGTCCTTTGCTTCAGCCAATCCTAAGAAATACTTGGATGGTTATTTCAGCTATAGGATTTGCAGGTTTACTCTACTTCGAATTCAATGACATTGGATTTGTGAAAGCTGTCAAAAAAATATGGTCAATTTGAGTAAAAGAATTAAAAAATTTTAATTACTTCGCAATTAGTGAAATATATTTTGATTGCTTATTTATTTATTATTATTATTAAATATTTTTAAAAACTTTTGATTTGGCCTGACTGAAAATAATAAATAATGATGAGAGTTAAGGAAATAAATATCATTCGTTTATTAAAGCTAAACTATTGTCAGCCAGAAAAGTTTTTAAGTTTTAAATGTGACAAAGCTACTGATTTCATGATTTTTAAAATTAATTTTGGTTTATTAATAATTAAAGAATTATAAAGTATATATACTTTGCTATTTTTATTAATATGAAAACTAAGAATTCTCTAAATAAAGTTGAGATATATATAATAAAGGCATATATATTCAAAGGCATATGAAAAGAAGTGAAATGAGGTATAAAAAGTTCAACATCTGATTTATTTAAGTAAGAAACATTAGGAAAACCGATTGTTGAAAGTAAGTACCTTGTTTAGTAAAAATGATGCATGGGAAAAACTGTTTTCACTTAAGAAAAAAAGATTTAGTCTGGACAGCCCGGATAATCGCGAAAATATTTTTCAAAAATGAACTCTTGTCGACAGCACCGACAATTCAGGGGTGTTGGCATTCTGGTTTGGATGATGACATTGCACAATTATTTATTGTTCTACAATGTTATCAAAGGAAAATTGAATCCAGGAGCAGATATAGAGCTGGTAAAGACAAGTACTGTGCTAATTTTAAAATTAAATTTTGGCCTTTAGAAGATAATTCCCCTGTTCACAAATCCGTCAAAGTAAAAGAATTTATGAAATCCATGACATTAAGATTTTAAGTTGGTCAGCTAAAAGTCCTAATCTGAACATTGCAGAAGACAAATGGAAATTAATTTCATAACGGGTCTAGGACGGTCTTGAATTTCAAAATGTCAATGAATCAAGGACCACACTGAAAAATATTGTGGACAACATTAATCAATCCCAACGTTAAAAAATCAATAATTTGTTTAGGTCTTACAGAAGGCGTTTATGCACATTTTTATTAAAAAGAGGTTCCTTGTGTAACAAATAACATGTTCGTAATAAATATTAAGTGTTTGAAAAATTATGATTTTTTAAAAACATTTACATATTATTACCCTTGTTATTTTATTTACAGTACATAACAATTATTGCATGGGAAACATGGAATTTGCAGCTTTTAAAACTACTTCTAGCATGCAGACACAATTTTAAAAATATTAAGCATTATAATACTAAATTATGTCCTGTTTGAAAAATTATGACGATCAGTATATATATCTTCTGCAATATGAATTAAATCAAATTTTGCATTTGTATTAAATCTATATTTACATAAAAATTCTAAGAAAAGGACGACACATTTTTAGAAATTAACTAAGAAATATTTACTTTTTCTCATTAGGGATAAAATATAAACATTTTCTTGTTTTACAGCCTTAACTTTTTTTACAAAGATTCTGTAATAAGTCCTTTAATTCTTTTCTTTCCGATTTCTCTAAACTTTTATGTATTGAATTATTTGTATCTCTTAATCCTTTACCAAAATAAAGATTGAAGTAAGGTCACGACATTCTTCTGAGAAGCTTTGCTTCAATCATACTTAAGTTCAGTTACTTTTATTCCATTCTTCAAAATGGACATATATAGAATATTTAATAATATTTATAATTCTATTATTATAAAATTTCCATAGAAGAAATAATGTTAACTGTCCACAATAAAAAATAGATTTAAATTGTAAAAAAATTTTATTATATTGTTTAACATGTTTTGTAAGTCGTTCAAGGAGGTAAACCATAAGAATTAAAATATTAATTTTCATAAATCCAATCCAATGAATTCTTTTTTTCATATATACATGTATTTTGATAATTAATGATTAAAGGTATATCTGATTTCATATGTTCTTCCTTAATTTAAACAAAAATTAATCAAACAAAAATTTTTAGGTTTATCAAAACCATAAAAACATAATTTGCTCTAGACAATAAACATTTTTTACTAAAAATTAAAAAAATATATTAATTAATTTCTGTTGACTAAAGCAGGATATTTTATGGGTAATTGTTCGTACATCCGATCGAGTTGAGCAGAATATAACTCAGCAGTAATGGTTTGGTCATCTGGAAGTACTTCGAAGTGTATAATCCCTTCAAAGTTCCACCAAACGCACAACTTGATCTTTTTTTTCGAACCTATCTTGATTTGGAACAGTCTTGGGCTTCTGGTCTGGTTCCAACCATTGCTTTCTCGTGTTCGGAATATAAAAATATCCATCGCACGTGACTGTGTGACGTATAAAGCGTTCATCATTTGAATTATTTAATAATTGACGACAGATCGACTTGAAGTCAAATCATGCGGTACTTCAGAAATGCGCTAGTATCGCTTGTTATGTTGATTTAAATGACGAACCACGGATGGTTATGATGTTCCGGTTTCATCCGAAAATCTACGCATACTATTTCATGGATTCATTTCTACGGCTTTAAGAATATCTACAGTGGTGGGAAGTCCACTGCGAGGATAATCATTGAGGTCCATGTCACCCTTGTTGAATTTTTGAACCACTTTTAAGCAATTCTTATGGACACTGATTTGTCGCCTTCAACTTTACATATTTTCTTTGCAGCATCTATGGATTTGAAATTCTGCTTCCAGTAATGTTTCAGAAATATACGGATTGCTAATTTATCCATGCTTTTTTTCTGAATAAATATATATACACAAACTACATATAATTAAAAGTATCATACGCGTCTCTTTCTCAGCTTTCAAATGGTGTGCAACTTGTTAATATTGTTAAATTTTATATATTGATGGATAAATAGATGCTAATTAAAACAATAAAACTTAATGTGGCTTTTAAAATCTTTTGAAATCAGAAGGATTTAGAGTGTGTTAACGTTCGATAAATATAAATTAATGATATTTTTAATCGACTGGGTAATCGATCAGTAAAATGTAATCGACTGGGTAATCAATAAAAGTGAATAGTTATATTTGTTTGTTTTAATGTGACCAGATAAAAATAACCAACAACTTTTGAATTCAATAAAAAAATATTTACTGCACTAACGAAAATTAATAACGAATTAATAATTCCACAATACGCACAACATTACCTTTTTTCAAATCTTTGCTGTTTAACAACAGGAAATACTGTTTACCAATGTCTAACGACAGATTTGAAGTGTCTGGATTTGTAAAATAAATCCACTTCTAATCGCTAGTCACGATTCTCTTAATGAAGCGACTGTCAAATTGATTTTTCAGAGGTTCTTTGAAGATATCCAAACATAATGAAGCATTTTACACTTTTTAAATCATGTGGTATTTTTCGGCAGCGTCTGTTTATCTTTCCATGAAAATGTAAATGTCCGAATATGGTGGATTTTTAAGGTCCTAATTATGTTGATAATTTTCGAGTTTTTAGATTCTTTCAACAGCTTCCACCTGATCTTCGGAGTTCACTATGGTTGATTTTGAGCTGTACGATTAGTAACACTATTCACACCTTTACAGCGTTGATCATTCGAAAAGCCTCTGTAGCTTTTACGCCTTTCTTCCAATAATTGCGCAAAAGTACTTGAACATCATATTTTGAATCTATTTTTAAGTTCCAATTTCACCTTAAAAGTTTAAATATGCTTATATGAGCCGCAGTTATATCTACCTACGTTCGATAATTAAATTGCTTTCTTGACTTTTATTAAATTAAAATGATTTCATAGCAAAAATTAAAATCCAAAAAACGAATTTTTTTTGGGACACCCTAATATTTCATTAATGATAAGCCTTCATTAATATACTAAGCCTTAGTTTTAAAAACATGAAAAGATTTTAATAAAATAAAATTGATAAAATAAAGTCCATTAGTTTGCATATATCAGAGAAAAACTACCCTTCTATTACATATATTTACAGAAATTTAGAGAAGACTCACACGAACTGACAATTTATCAATAAATCTTATGTTTATGAATTTCATAACAGTCTAAAAAGTAATATAAGTAGGAAGAAAGAGTGAAATTATTTTTTATTATTATTCTGGTATTGTTTTATTTATTTCAGTGAAATTAACTTCTGATATCGATTTGAATTCATGTGGAAATTCATACGGGAAAACAATTGAAATCAGTTAAAGCAATAGTAAGCAGTTAAGAAAATGTTTACAGAATATTTTCTTTTTATTAATAATAATATTCAGATTTTTTCGATTGTTAAAATCATTGACATCCTGTATAAATGATTCTTTTTATTAAATAAAAGGGTCCAGTTGATAATCATTTAGATCACGAGTGGTTTAGATTCATAACTTTACACCGGTAATTATATATAATATTAAATATAAAAATAAAAAGAATTATAAAAAGACATTTTACTGTTGAACAATAGTGATCACTCATACAATTTTTATGATCACAAAAGAAATTTACTTAAATAAATTTAATTAATTGTGAAGTGATACACAATTAAATCGATCAATTGTAGTATACAGTGGAATGATATCCAGCATAGTTACTAGCGTCTACGAAGGATCTAGTCAGATTGGCAGGCCATTGGTAGGAGTTGATTGGATATGGACCTATTTGGAATGGATTACTGTCGCAATCATTATTATGGTTCCCATATAGAATTGATGGGAATGGTCTGTATTTTGTTGATTCATTTGAAATAGAATTGCCTGGTGGATGAGAAAGTGAATTGACTAACTGATTATAAGGATACATATTAGGTATGAGAGAAACCCCTGAATTAAATGAAGAATGTAATTGACTAATAGGACTTTGATTTTGATTTATTAAATATTGTTCTGAATTCGGCAATGGCATTTGACTGCATTTAAATGATAACGGATTAAAAGATGATAAACTTTGTAATGATGTTTGTTGTGAAAGATTTTCTATAGGTCCAGGAGCGATCATTGAAGAGGCTGCAGCGGCTGCCGCTGCGTGCTGAAATAAATTTTGATGATATTTGGCATATATATTAGAAGACATGGAAGAAGTATTAGAATGTGAACTGATAGAATTTGTACTGGAACTTGGAATATTACCATTACCATTATCGGAAGTACTGGTAAAATCTGGAATACTACCAGAAGCAGAACTGACAGTTGAAAGAGAATTATTTGGATGCATTGCTTGCGCAAGTCCAGAAAAGTCGAATTTATAAGCGTACCGTTTTCCATGAACCTAATTAAAGTCAATAGTATATATTAAATTAAGCCTTTGTTGTACTCACTTTGCTCATGATATTTTTATCATAATAATATCTTAATGCTCTACTTAATTTGTCATAGTTCATATTCGGTTTACTTTTTCTTTCACCCCACCTTCGAGCTACTTCGTCTGGATCAATAAGTTTAAATTCTCCATTTGTTCCTTCCCATATAATACAACTGATATTTCTAGAATCTGATAGAAGTTCTAAGAGAAATTGCCATAGTTGTATTTGACCAGACCCTTTGTGGAATTAAAAATATATAATTTTTAATATTAAAAGTATTAACGCCATTATCATTTTATAATTCTTCCGATATATAATTTTAAAATAAGTAACAAATTTAATAAAATATAATTCATTTATAACTGATAGCAAACCATTATCGATAATTATAATAATTTCCTAAATTATTATATTCACAAAAAATTCTGATGATAAAAATATAAAAATATAATTAATATTCATATTTACGTCATAATAAATCCCGATTTTTCCCAACTGTCATTTATTATTTCGAAAACAAATCAACCAAAAAAAATTAATGTTAAACTTATGATAAAATAATTACAGACAACAAAGTCATAAGAAAAATCTTTTAATCAATTATGTTCTACTTTTATTTTTATTTGAAATTAAGTCTCAATAAAAAGATTGAATGATTTCTTTAGAAATAATTTCTCGTTTTTCCCTTTGTAATAATTCTCCAAAACAAAGTGACGTCTTCAAACGATGTTTGTAAATGTTGACAAACCCAACTGAAAAATTTCATCGAATCGCAGATATGTATAAAGCGATTTTTCTTCCCTGATTATTTATAATACATTATTCAACAATGAGATGCCTTCTCATTGATGATATTCGCTCTGCTTACCTAGATTCCTTCAACTCCCCAACAAAACTATGCTGCATCGATACATATAGAGATTGTTGTCAGGCCTATATGCCCGAGCTAATGCATTTCCTTTCTTCAATGCTAACTAGGTTGGTGAATTTCCGTTGAATCTTCTACTGACAACTTGTTAACAAGTAGTAAATTAATCAATCATTTCTTTTACAGCAATACAAAGCGGAAATCTAATTCAGTTTCATTTCTATTGGGTAATCGCTTTTCCACTATTGTTGCTTTCTATTGCTGGTGGTTATGGGAAAATAGGGAAGATGGCATCGGAAAGATGGATTAATTAAAATTAATCATAATTTATTAAACAAAACATCATTTTTTGAGATTTAATTGTTTTATTTTAATACATTCTAATTGTACATTATCGATCTGTATAGTGCATTCAAAGAAAAAAGGTAAATAGATGATTATTTTATCAATAAAATATATTAACTAATTACTAGTTTTGTTCATCATTACCTTGAGGTCTCCATTGTCCATTATTGGAATTTGGATGAGGAGGTTTCTCTTGAAATAAATTTGTGGATCTGGAATATTGATTAAATGGGGTTGAGATATACGATGTATTGCAGTATTCTGCATATAAATTCATTCAGTATGATAATAGAGGGAATAGTTTTTATTAACCTGGAACAAGATTCGATGCTATTGGCCACTGGGATTTGATGTTAAATGATGGATCTGATTAAATATCATTATTTAATTTTCATTTAAATTATTTTTTTAAGAATAATGTAACATTTTATCTCTCAACTGATGTCTGTATTTCAAACGGAAACGATGAACCTGTGTATTGACATCTCTATCAAACCATTTAAGGAAAATAGTTTGTTCTTTCATAACATAGTTACTTCAAAAAAATAAGAGCTTTGGTTAATTAACACAAAGAAACAGATCACTTTCGTATGACATTACTGGACACATTTTTACAGTGTTCTTATTAAAGTTAGATGATGTATTTTGCTAAGGATTTCAGAAGAAAACCTTTATTGATCTCTTTATTTAATTGATAAAATACAGACAGTTAATTATATTTTTGAGATGGTGGATATTCAAGGATAAACAAGGTAATTAATTTTTAGAGAGAAACTGAGAATTTCTCAACAAATATAATATAATATTAACTATTTTATTTAACGTAAGATCTAGAACACAAGTATAATTTTTTGAGTGGATATTTTTTAATTTTTTACTTTAAGTAAAATAAAGTTTTTATTTGAAGTATAAAAATGAAAAATAATAAAATAGACATTAATTCTTTGATACTTTAAATCGTTACTTGAGGAGGATTCAATATTTTTCAAGATTAAATTAATTTTTTTAAATATACTATTATTATATAAATATTATACTATAAGGATTATAATTCATTACAATATTTAAATGTTACCATCAAACTCTTATAACATGACATTTTCATTATGAAAGAGCGAAGTTTTGTTAATGAACTTTGTTTAAGAGAAACAAGATCTTTAATGACTATAAACAGATCTGTATTTATATTAAATTTAATATTATTATATTATATTTATTTAAATAATATTAACTAACATTAATTTATAAACAGCTTTTCTCAGATAAAAGCAGCAAAGCAATTTAATAAAACTTATCTTTGAGTTCCAATCTCAAAAAAATATAATCTTTGAATGAATGTTTCTATTTTAATGATATTGGACCCTCTAATAAAAATAATTATGTAAAATAGGAAAAATTATTCTGTCATTAAATGAAAAAATCAAATTAAACATTAATGTTTATCGTCTTTTTAAAGTAAAAATCAAAAATAAAATTAAAAATTGTCCATTTATTTTTAATAATAATTAAATTTATATATTTAATTTTTATAGTTGTTTATTTTTCATACAAACTTATACTATTTCATTAAAATTGAAAAAAAATTAAATTTTGACTTTCAACTAAATTTTTTCTTTATTATTTTCATTAAAAACACCCCATATTTATATTTATCAATTAAATTTTACATCAGTGTTGAAGAACATAAATTATAGTATTATGTATTATAATAAAGTATTAATAAATCCTATTATTGTTATTGTATTCATATCAATAATTATAATGAGTATATTAATTGTTAATTATTCATATCTTGAATTAAAATATATGAATAAAATGTGAAAAGATGACTAGCTTATATTTACCTATAATAATAAATATTTTTATTTAATTTTTATACTCAACATTTATAAATATACACCCCTATAATAATTTACAGGAATAAATCTCTGTTTTACATTAAATGTTCTTTTAAATATCACTTATTTGAAAATTAATTTAAGAAAATGATATTATTTTATTTTTTTTATTGTTATTATCATTTATAATTTAATGATTATTATAATGTAAAAATAATTGGAAAATAGGTTGTTTGAAATTTATTATTTAAATAATTGACTTTGGAAATAAGTATCCCACTTATTTTAATACTTTATTCTAATTTTTTACTCATTTTTTTAATATTTTTTACTCCTGTCCTAGATATTTAATTAATCTTAAACGAAATATTATCAGAAAAATAATTAAATACTTTTTAAATTAAAATATTTTAATTATATCAATATAACCGATATTGATTTAATAACATAATTAATCTATAAGAATTATCAAAAATTAATTTATGAAAAATATTTTTACAAATTTCTTTAATGTATATTTCCCTTTTGAATTCTTTTATATTTTTAACATTAAACCTTGAACAGTAAATGATTTCATTTATAATAAAAGAACATCACATATAGTCAAAGTTATGTATATTGACTACTTTTACCTTATTCGATAAAAAGTGGATGTGTAAAATAAACCCTTTTTGTAAAAGACCGTTAAAATACTTTTCTGATTTCGGTTTCGCAGCAGCTGTAAGTAACTTTATTTGCCTTGCTAAATACAGGAATTTCTTTCTGGAATTATTGTCATAATATATATTCCGAGTGAATGAATGTAGCTTTTTTTTCAATATACTCACATGTGTCACACTGTTACGGCGGTGTTTCCAGAATCACTAACCTTTTATCCTTCAGATCTATTATGAAAGGGCATTATTATTATTATTCTTCATCTGCAACAATTTTCTGCACTCTGTTCTTTGGGATTTAGGTAGAATTTGAAATGTTAGAGGTGCTACTAGAGCGACGCTTACAAATGGGTTTTGGCACCGTCTCCCGTAATTTTCGATATAATGTCTTCCAGAATCTTGCTCCCTATCAATGTGGACATTCTAAAAAGTTTTCCTACATTTTTTCTTGCAAATTTTTTATTTACATCGAAAACTTGACATAATACCGTTTTTGAGATCCACCTTTCCCATTTTTACCAAAACTTTTTAAAACTCAATAATTTTTGGTCTTCTGAAAGATTTTTCCTTTTAAAAATTCAAAGTTTTCCAGATTAAAACAAATTTCAATTAAATTAAAATCAAATCTATTAAATCCGCTTACTTTATGGAATGGGTTAACTATTACATACTATTTTAAATCATCTGAACAGAAAGTTACAAGAATTATTTTAAAAAACCTTTTATCACAAAAATGTTTTAAATAGCTCTATAAACTCAAATTAAGAACTGTGCAAGGTATCATGTGACAACAATGATGGTGGTTTTGTTTTTTTATATACAATATATTTATTATTTATTATAAATTTCATTTAATAAAAACAAAACAAAAAAGAAATCAAATTGATTGTGTTTTTTAAATTTTTAAATTTATTTTTAAAATTATCAATTGATAATTATTTCGATCACTGATTGGTAATTCAAAAATCCCCTGTATTTTTAAAATAAAACATTAACATATATTAGCAAGTAAAACAAAAAATTATGTTCAATAAAGCATAAAATATGTTTAATTATTCTTCTTGGGTGATCATTGAAAATGATAATTTTTAATGATTTTCCTTTGTTATAAATAAAAGGTATGGTAAATAAAATATATCAATGTAAATTTTAAAAATATTACTGAATAATTAATAATAAAATAATTTTTTCATTAAATTTCATGAACAACATTTAGCCTCCGGGTAACAAAGGATTATCATCCTGTTAAAATATCACAATAAATGAAAATTATAAATTAATTATTAATATAAATTATGAACTGTTTTAAAATGAGGTGAAAACTTTGAAATGATCTTATTAAATTTACATTTTTTTCTCTTACCTAATCCACCAAAACCCATGCCACAAATTTCAGAAAGTCCAAGTCCTCCATTGTTTGCTATATTAAAATTATGATTTTTTAAATCGATTCCTGAATCAGAATTAATAAGATCACATCGTTTCCTTCTTGAATTTCCACTGGAATTGCTTTCATTATAATTATTAAGTTGTTTGTTTGTTAATCCATTCGAAAACGGATCTAGCTTCTGCTCGATTCCTTCTATCATCGGCTGTCTAATATATAACTACAATCCGGATTTCAGCTCGTCTTCAATCGGGAAATGAGTGACACTACTTCCTTTAGTTCTAAGAAGATCAGTCACTTCTCAGTTTTTGTGGATCTACTCGTTGTTTGTTGGTTTTATTATTTCAATTAGGATCACTGTAATATAATTAGTAAATGCTTCAAATCGATGCGGGCATGCAGTCTCCTAGAGGAGAAATTAATACTGATGTTAAAGATGTATGTGGAGACAGCATCCCAAACATTGGTGAGTACATTTTTCTCCAATGTGTATACATTCGCTGTTGCAGTTGATTG
Organism: Bipalium vagum; assembly: GCA_037834085.1. NCBI lineage: Eukaryota > Metazoa > Platyhelminthes > Tricladida > Geoplanidae > Bipalium > Bipalium vagum. Next base: position 20,595 of record JBBMKC010224007.1, read on the forward strand.
GTTAAAAATTTATTTGTTCCCATTAATTAACCAAGTCTCAGTAGCGGTATCGATTGATATTTATTTCAATATAATTTATACAGCAATATTTTTCTTATTCATTAAATTTCAACTAATTTCCTCTATTTTGCTTCTTGACTATTCTAATGATCTTAATAAAAAATTGTGAATAAGATTATTATTTAATATTATTATTAGAACAGCCTTTAGTCAACTGAATGTAGTTAATGTTGAGTCGATAGGAATAAATATTCAAGGTTAACTAAAAAGACAGGGAACTTATTTTAATTTTTAAAGTTTATTTTGTCTAATCATGGAAAATATTGTCGTAATGAAAGCGATTAATTTATCCTCATTCGTCAATTTTTTACATTAGATAACCTTTCACTAAATCAAAATTTTCAATTTGTGCTTTCTTTTACTAGACAATAATAGTAGACAATAGTAATTCGTGCCCATAATATTAGATTGTATCAAAAGTTTCCGTGATTTTGATAGTTTATTTTTTATAAAAATAAATAATTTTTATAAAAATTCTCTAAACTTTGATATCATTGATTTTTTTATTAACAAACTATATTTATAAGTTTTATTTAAATAAACATATTAATAAATTTATTTGAATTCATGATTATAGTAAAATCAATACAGAAAATATTTGAAACTCAGTGTTTGATCCTTTATTATTGGAAAAGGGGATTTATTATTGCTGGTACCTTAAAATTATTTTTCTTATTGAAGGAGGTTTCGAAAGACACCATTAATCGACACCAGAGTAAACTATAAATACAAATATAAGCGATACATATTAGATCCGCATGAGTTCTAGTAATGTCAGGCTCAAGGATTCTATAAAAATCTTAGTAAAATATTACAGATGTCCGCTTTTGACTTTGCATTGTTACTACAGGTGAAAAATGGAATTATTTCATTAATCAAGGGAAAGTAAATATTGGATGCTACAAGTGTACAAAAGAATTGATTTGGGAAAAGGTAATGATCAGTGTTTGGTGGAATTATGAAGGTGTAATTCATTTTGAGTTTGTACTACATGGTCGTGCCCTGAATGTTGAGATTTACTGTGAACAACTTGACAAGGTCAATGAACTTTTGAAAAGAAAATATCCAAGCTTAATCAATAAAAAACGACTACCTTATCAGCTAATTAAGAAATTTAAAAAATGGATCGCCGTCAATAGCATCTATATTCTATACAACTTGAATGCGCCAGCTAATTGGACATATTTAACGCAAGATAAATTTACTAAACTTAATGGAATTGAACTCTTACCTCATCCTTCTTATAGTACAGACATGACAACATCCGATTTTCACTTAGATCGATGGGACTTGGAAAGGACAGCGGTTTTTTTAATTTTGAAGAAGTAAAGAAATTTTGTAGGACGTCATTTTCTTTGAAGTCTAAAGAATGGTACAGTGAACAAATAAAAAATTTGCCAAAATGTTGTACATAATATATTATGTTTTTTTATTTATTCATTTAATTACATTATACAGTACCTGGCCATTGAAATAGACTCAAACAAAAAGTTTTAAAAGTCGTAAATTCAATTTCTAAAATATATTTTTTACGTAATTCATTATTAAATGCAAGAATAATAATTTATTTAAATGGAAAACACTAAAAAATATATACTACATATGACCATGCACAAAAAATATTAATATTTGGTCCACATGCCCTTA
>JBBMKC010224008.1:0-12022 GCA_037834085.1 Bipalium vagum
TATTATTATTATTATTATTATTATTATTATTATTATTATTATTATTATTATTATTATTATTATTATTATGCTATTATCTTTATTAAATATAAAATACCAATTATGTAACCCAATGATAAGCTCATAATTCCGAGTATAATAGCATATATTGATAATGAGGAGCTTAAGTAATCTTTACCAACCACATCCATAATCAGAAGAGTATTCAGAGTGACAATGGATGCACCAAAAACTCCAAAACAGATGACATGGATGTAAAGTGAAAATGCTGAGCGGAAAATGCCGAAAGCAACCGTGACGATGCTCAGAGTAAAAGCGCATATGATGAATAATTTCCTCCTAAATGATTTTTTATAAATATATAATTAAATTATAATTTGTGAAAATTGTTAAAAATTAAGAATAATCGATTCTTTCGAGTCTCAATTTCATAGGTTTATCATTATTTTAATGCTTTGACATTCGATATGGATTTAGTCAATTGGAATCAAAAGGTATTGAAAAAAAAAAGGTTTTCTGTAAATTTATAACTCATGAGGCACCAGAAGCTTCTTTTTCCTTCCTTTCACATTCTAACATTTATTCATTTAAACAAAAATCATTGTTTAATTCCTAACAATTATTACTTTTCCTCGTTTGACTCTCACTATCATAAAAATTATTACTAAATATATTATTATTGTTGTTATTATTAATACTCTAACTTACAAATTGGTAGCAACTATTTCAGACAGATTTTTTAAAGATTTATTAATCCCAATGAAAATGATAATATTTAAACAACTATCTCAAATTCAATAAATTAATATAGTGCCGTTCTTATAATATAATTGTTAAAGTAAAAGCTTTCTACAATTAGTTCGCAAGTTTACCAAAATTTACCAAAGGAAAAATATTGGGCACTAAAAATTCAAAATTTCTAAAATATGTTTAAATACTCATTATTATCATTGTTTACATCATAATCAATAGTACTATTGTTATTGGGGTGATCCATAAGTCTTTTCATAGTTTTGTTTTACTATTTTAAAATGTTTTACTATTAAAAAATGGGTCTATCTAGATAAGCCTAACAGACACAATCAATGGATTGACCCCAGACAATTGCTAAAACATGTACTAAAGAGAGAAAGGTTGTCTAAAAAAGTATTATTGTGAGTTTGGAGGAATTTCAAAATTTCCACTTTGATCTTCTTAAAAAAATTTTTGGCCATTGACGCAGATCTCTACTGTTCTCAATTGGATATGATGTACACTAAGTTAAAGGAAAAATACCCAGCATTGGTCAATCAAAGGAGGACACAACTATAGCGCGATAACTCCAAACCGCACACGGTAAGGAAAACAAAAGAAAAAATAAAGGAATTGAGTGCCTTTGAACTTTTACCAAATGCAGCTTACAGTCCAGATCTCGCGCCATTAGACTATCATCTTTTGAGGTATATGGCACATTTCCTGCGAGGCGCTGTTTCAATAAGTTGGATGAAATAGAAAAAGGGTACCAGACTTTTTCAGCTCCAAAGACAAAGACTGGTATCAACTGTCGATAGATGGATTCAAACTATTCAAATGGTCTTCATTTTGAGGCCTAATAAATATTTGTTCTTGTTCTATTCTGTTTTTTATTTTTTGATTTAAAATACAAAAAGACTTATGGACCACCACAATAACATCATTTTTTTCAATTTCTTTTCGATTGTCACTGAAACACGAAAAAATGCACGAAAAATGTCTGTTTTGGCTATAAGCACGGGAGAAAATTTATTGTTTTTTGATAATTTTAAAATTATTAAATAAAATTAGGCACTTCAGTACTTTTAGATATAAAAAATTATAAATATTTATGGTTATATACAGATAAAGATTATATATAAAACGATTAAGTACAATAATCACCTAGATATATATTTTCGGTCCACTAAATAACCACCGGCAATTTTTGATAACAAATCTATAATTGATTGAGCCATGAGAATATATGCCGAGAGTTTAATATCTATGCCTACAGAGGAGGCATTCAACCCAAATAATCCTACAAGAAGTACATACCCACAAGCAGTACTTGCCACACCAAAGGAGCAAATAATTAAGGGAAACCACAGTTTTCTGGGTGGCAATTTAACTTTAGACTTGTTTTTAAAGTTTTCCGAGGATATAACCCAGTTACCAATTTTAATGACTTCTGATTTTTCATTGTAATTTTCAATTGAAACAAGGTGTGGTTTATACTCATCTCTAACTTCAATAATATGAGTAGGCATTAGAGTAGCCGATACAGCGAAGTGTAACATTATTCCGGACATGATCAACATAAAACCTCTAATAGAATAAATAGGAAGCAATTCCGACAATGCTAAAGGTAAGAGTACAGTTCCACTAGAAGCACCTGTTCTTATTATTCCCAGAGAAAGATTCTCTCTTTTTATATGACATTTCATACTAACTATAAAAGCAGGCAAGCAAATTATAGAGAATGATATTGCTGAAATAATAGTATCAAAGTTTTCTTCTTATTATTATTATCATTAATTACCCAAAATGGTCGTCGATACCAATAGAACAACGATGTTATATGCATATGCCAGTGATAACATTGACAGCGACGATATCAGAGAACCGACGAACATACACCTTCTAGTAGTAAATTTATTACACGAAAGAATTGCTAACGGACCTATAATTGAAAATATAAAAAATATTTATAGGAAAATGATTGTGAAATGAGTTTGTACGTTAAAATTTTATTTTATTAAAAACTTTATTAAAAATGTTATCATTATTTTAAATTTTATGAATATAGAATTTGTGATCTATAACTGTGGGCAAAATTGTTTTTACTTCCATTTCTTTAAATATTTTTAAAAACCATATTTTAGCTAGTATATATTGTTTATGAATGTTTAATCGATAATATATCTTTTTTCAATATTTTAGTATATCAAAGAAAAATCATTCAAATGAAAGTTCTGAGATATAGGGTTTACCAATTCAAGAATATGCATCTTACTATTGAAAATCACTTTATAGTTGAAGGTGTGTTAGTTACTGCGACGTTATCAACAGTTTCTTAATTCATGAAGTCAAGATTTGGTAACATTTTTATTCCATGAAAATAATTGTATATTTTGAATAAGTATTATTACTTTATTATTACTTAAGCAAATTAATTATCTTAAACTTTTATTAAAATTAATTAATAAATTTAATTTTTAAAAAACCTTTAAATTTATTAAAATTATTAAAATTATAATAATTAAGGATTAATATTTACATGAAGGATTAAATTTTAATATATTACTTTAAAATTTATTTTAAAATATTTATTATTTAATATTAATTAAAACTTAATCCTTACATCATCTATTGTTAAACTAATATAGAATAACCTAAGATGGATCAAACTCAAATAGACCGTTTGACGAAAGTTTTTGAACACAAAAATGGAATTCTCTAAAAGATGCTAGCTAGAAAATTTTTAATATGCCAATTATGTGTACCACGAATAATAAAGAATAAAACAAAATTTCAATATCGGAAGGTTAAAGATGCTCAAGCAAAATCAGTTTCAAAAGAATGCTCTTCGTCCCTTGTTTTTAGCATATATGTTTATAGCATATATATATATATATATATATATATATATATATATATATTTTTTTTGCTGGCCCGACTGGTCATATCTGAGAAGAGCATTTATCAGTTTTACATTGTATCGCCTAGTCTTGAAACTGCACTTCCTCTCTGTCAAGACCACTTAAAAAATCTTCAAACAGTTCTACAATTTTTTGTATCTTGTGCAACAAGATTGGATCATTACCACCGGATTTGGTGCAGATAGGTGTTCCAGGTTATTAGGGATAAGGGATCCCATTGGTTGTAACGTTGATATTAGTAAAGATTTGGTACTTCAAATAGTGTCGTTCAAGCAGTGGTGTGGACAATCGACGAGCTGTGTCGATTGATATGTCGGCTTGCAGGTACATGCAAGGAGTATTATGTCCTAGACGTCAGAAAACGCGACAGTTGAATCAAAATAGATCCAAATCAAGAGATTGGTGTATCCTTATAACTAGCAAGACAAAAATTCGCCACCACTTGAGCATCGCTTAAGCCAGTTGTTCAAGAAAGTCAATATCAACGAAATATATGGAATTGACAAAACTTACTTCACTAAAATAGATTGTGTGCTCCGACAGGCATCGGCAGTCTTTGATTTTTATGTATTTTTAAAGTAATATATGTACTTGTGAAAACTTTGCTTGTTCTATTCAAACTTTATACCCGTTACTTTCTTCACAACCTTGGTTATTAAAGGGTTTTTATAAAAACCTAAAGTAAAGAATAATACGAAAAATCTCTGCGTATGATATACATTATACAAAGTTATTACAAAAGACATTACACAATAATCAATTTTTGAGTGGAATAATTATAAAAATGTATAGTGCAAAGCATCAATATATATAATTTTTTTGATTTAAAATAACGATAATAATGAAAGTGGTAAAATCAATAAGAATGTCTTTAAATTTATATCTTTATATTCTCGTTATATATTTTAACAATTTTCACTATAATAATTTATAAGAAAAAACGGAAACATTTACGAATATTACTCAAGAATGCATGGGCACTGTTGAAGAGAATGGCAGTGAAGAACAATAACGACATTGGTACATTCAACAAGTCCTGGAATTCTATGATAATCAAAGAATATGTCTTTATAAATCCAAACAATAAAACATTGATAATGAAGGCTCCTACACATAATAAATATATATAAATGAAAAGGAAAAAGGTACCTATAGTAACACCCCAGGCTTCCTTGGAATCCACAATCACCAGATACATCGTAACTGTAATTGTCAATGGATGATGAATGATTATTTATATTATTGATCTGGATTTCAGATATTTTTCGTGTGGACTTTGATTAATAAATGAACTTTTTGATTAAACTGTGGTCGGCATCATTTCGTCAGGTTTTTTTTAAAACAAATTTCATTTGATAATCAAATTATTGTAATATTTCCTTCATCTTTATTCTCAAACATTTCTATGCACCCACAATATAAGGTTGAACCAAAAGTTTCCCGAAAATCGAAATTCATTCAAACTATAATGCAGTAACATTTATTTTCTTTAAAAATAAGAACCGTTATCATGGACAACATTTGTCATATTTCGACAAGTTGTTTTGTTCACTGTACCATATTGTAGACTGTGAAGGTGAGAATGTCTCTACTTCTTCCAGATTAAGAAACCGATGTCCTCTCAAAAAGTGTTTATTAAATTATGGCATAATAATGAAAAACAAAAGGAAATGTGATGATAACGTGAATAAATTAGCAACAAATATTCTAAACCTGAAGAACATTGAGTTAAGATGGTCGGCGTTATAAACCACAGGTCCTGTACAGATATTTTCCGGCCAGTTATGATATGTGACCATTTTAGACTGGCAAAAGATTAACTTCATTTTCTGAAATGGACTCAGAGTTATATGTTAAGAAACAATAAACATTTAATCAATTATGTAGTTACCATATTTATGCGTACGTGGAACAAAATAATTTCATCACAGCTGTAAGGGTAAGGAATATCAAACTCCGTTTACGTTAAGGGCATAAGAAGTCCTTCTTGCTTTACTGGACATTTCCCATTTGCTGAAAAGATTATATTAAACGACGCGAAGAAAACATTTGTCTTTTGCCATGAGAAAGTATTCTGAAATTGGTGTAATACTATTGTCCTTGATGTGCACCGTTCAATCATTATGCCCCAAGAATTACACGCTTCGTTCGAATCTTTGCTTTTCTGTGAAAGAGGACAAAATATCTTTCTGTGATGCTTTGGAAATGCGCACAGGTGAAAATGGCCGACTAATGCAAAGCAAAGAAATGGAGGTCATAATAACAAGTCTTAATTACCTCTTTCATTACTTGACAAGCAATAAATGATCTTCTTGATGAAAGATATACATGCAAAGAATTGATGAATACAGGAGGGTGGTTTTTTATTCACAGACATTTCATTATGGATGTCTGCAGAACCAGGTCATTATCAAAAAACGAAGACTGTATGGTAATGAAAAACAAACAATTAGAAGATATGTCATGTCATGGTAAATTTAACACAGTTTGTGTTCTTGATGAACCGACGGCGAAACAAATGTCCTAAAAGTTTACGACCAACCAAAAACCCATGTTTAACGACGGAGACCAAAGAAGATGTTATGCAGAATATATTCTGGAAACTGATTTGGAATGCAGCTTTAGGTTTATATTTTTGAACTTCGCCTTTATTGATTGTATCTTTTAGATGTTTTCTGTCTGCACATTGAAAGTTGTTCTATGTCTCTCAGTCCACCGTTTCAAGCGAGTGTTTCCTGTCAAACCACGTCGACGGTTCGCTGCCATTCGAGTATAAAGAAAGAAAATGGGAACTATTTGTTCCATTTTAGGAAGGAAAGGCACTCCAACAATAATATTTTTCTCTTTTCCTCTGCTTCTGATAACTTAGACTTCATCTTATCTTTAAGATTCCTGTTTGAATGTTTTCGTTTTATTTTCTTGACTCATTTTATTGTTATATTTGATGTGTACCCTTTCCTTGCATCGATTGAAGAGAAAAATTAATAATCTTCAAATTTTTGTTAATTTTAATTAAATAATTTTTTTTATCTTCATTTTTTTATTTCTTTAATTATATAAAACAAAGTGTTAATTGTAATTACAACCTATGACAACTAAAAATCCGGAAAAAATTATAAATAAATTTTAAGGTCAATAAAATCATTCGTCACTATTTCTCTTTGCATAATTTACAACTATATAAATTAACACGTACTTTGAGTTAATATGTTGTTTAAATAATATACTTAAGCGCGTTTTTAGAAGATGACGAAGGAAAATGATGCTCGAAACCGTGTGTACAAATTCTGGTTGATGCATGCTAATCTTTTCATATTTTTGAAAAATATAAGCTCGGAGTGAGCAATGACTGCTGCATCCACATTTTTCTCTACTTTCCAGGGCCATTTTGGAAAGTTGTGCTGAATCGATTTCTTAATGAAATCCAAAGAACACCCAGAACGTTTCAACACTTTCTATGACCAAGATTAACCTAAACTTCTCCATTTATGAATATTATTTTTAAATTGAACTTTTGACTTATTCTGCACATGATTAATCAATAATCAATATTTTAACCTAATTATCACTTCCCTTTCATTCTCCAATATAAACAGTGCGATCTCATTTGGTCGATCATCTCATACCCATCTCTTCTTTATCCATATTACAATCTGGAAAATTTTCATATTCCATTTTAATTTTTCCCCTTCAACTTTGTCACTCACATTTTGGTACTGTTTATCACCATGACATTGTCATATAATCTGATTCTTATCAGAAGCACTAGCAGATTTTATTTACTTTTATTTGAAATACTTTTGTTTAAATATTCACAAAATGTTCTCCTTTTTAATTAAAAAGTGCAAATTAGAACTTAATGAACATTAAAATATAAATAAACAATTCAAAAACTTTTTTGCGGTAAAACATTAAATTGAAACAAAAACAAAAACAGTGATTTATTTCAAATCAAGGATATGGTTGTCATTAACACGGAGAAGTTGTTTTAAATGTTTGTCTCTGGTCTGGCTATGAATTTTTTTCCCAGAATTTGAAAAGTTATTTGAAACCCATCAGAGAATTGAAGTTTAATGTTTCGATGAAAAAAAAATTGCAATTTATTTAACAGAAGATGGAACTGAATCAGTTGTTCCAGAAATATTGGAAAAAGCTTGGGGAATATGTGCAAGAGACTTTTAGAAAAAAAGAAATAGGAAATCAATACATCTTCAATTTAAATGGCTTATTTTAAATGATAATCAATTTCATAGATCAGTTAGGGTTACATTGTGAGTATTCGTTATCTTTGTTCGCTTGTGGTGATTAGGTTTTACAATTATCCTAAGAGTGAACAAAGAACGGACAACAACACTAAAGGTTTTAAATTTCTGTTCAAAACCAGAAAGAATATCAATATTATTCATGGAACTCTTGACGATCACTAGATATCACCTCTCTGACTTCACTAAGGTAACACCAACTAATTTCGTCCGCTAGGTTCAACCTACTTCTGAAGATACACTAAATAATATTAGTAATAAAGATAATAAGTAACTAGTATCGCAGATCAGAAAGTCAATATCAACCGTTTATTTCAGTGGATTAATAAAGCAGTATAACAATATAAGAAAGGGATATTAGAACCGACTAATCAATTAATAAGAAAAAACGATGTCTATACAAGAAAAATAGTAAAAAAAAAAGACAATACGCTTCATTGAGAGCACCAATCACGAGTTCTCTTTTGGGCCATGCAATGAAGCCGGCCTCGGCACACCATGAGAAAATGGGCGACTCGGCCTATCACATCTGGGAGTTATATGAACTTAACCCAAAATCCACTTTCCTTGACCTCCTGCCGAACTCTACGCCATCTTCCTTTCCCACCTGCGAAAACATCCTGTCACATTTCTCCTCTGTCGCTCCACCGCCTGTTGATGCCCGTTTGCACCCGACCCTCAAATCTAGGCTCAGACTTCCCACTGATGCCGCTGAAATTGTTAAGACCTTTAAGATGGCCTCCACCTCGTCTAGGGTGCTGATGACCTCACCTACTTTGACTGGCGTGCCATCGACCTGGAGTGTGTCTTCCTTGTGGCCTTTTTCAACCATATTCTCCGCCATGGCATCATCCTCAAATCTTGGAAGACCTTCAAGAGCCTCTTGATTTTGAAGCCAGTCAAACTCAAGTTCTCACGCCTACCAGGGTCTTGGAGACCGATTGCTATCCTCGCCACATTTTATCGTTTGTTTGCCCTTCTGCTCAACAACCGCCTCCTTGAATGGATAATCCCGGCGGCCTTCTCCATCGTAACCAGAAGTCCATCCATTCACAGAACGGCTGTGGGGAACATAAAGAAACCATTGTGGGCCTCTCTGAATATTGTCGTTTTATCTAGAAGGAGCTTCATGTGTGCTTTCTGGACGTTGCAGAGGCATTTCCCAATCTGCCCCATGAGCTCCTCTGGATCACCCTTCGTAAGTCCTGTATGGTGGACATGGACATTCAACTTCTCCAAAATATATATGCGGACAACTCAACCTTTTATGTGTATCACACCATCCATTGACATACAGGGTTGTCCGCTGACCATGTCCCTGTTCTGTTTGGCCATCAATTTCCTTTTGGAACATTTTAATTCCTATCCGAACCGCCTCCAAGTCTTCGAAGACACCTTTGATTGTCTAGCCTATGCCGATGATATCGCGGTCATAGCGCCCTCACACAGCAAGCTACAGACCATGATTGAGGTCCTCTGTGGACTTACGTAGGCCATCCACATTTCTTTCCGATCCATAAAATGTGACTACCTTTGCTTGGGCACTTCGCCGTCTCCTCTCTTCATCCAAGGTGAACTCATTCCTCCGGTTGATTCTGCCCATGTGTACTTATATCTGGGTATCTCACATGGAGCGGATCTCCGGACCTCTACTGATGATATCTTCGAGAGGAATCTCTCGGATTTCGCCCACATTATCCATTCCGACTTGCATCAGTCCCAAATGATTCACCTCTACAAAAATTTCCTCCATTCGCGACTTCCATTCCATTTCTCGAATCGTGTTGTCGACCATCTCACCCTCGTGTCGAAGCAGTCTCGTCAAGCCCTCCACCGAGAACGGAAACAGGGATGTGACGAGCGGCTCTCCAGGATGTTCCGGCAAATCACGGACACACGGCATCTCACAAATATGAATAAAGCTAATCTTTATTCCCCGACATCACTGGGGGGCTTTGGAGTGACCCGCTCTATCGACGACTACCACATCTGCAGCGTGGTACAAGGACTCAGATATCTGACAAGTCCAGATACTGCTTTCCGGACCTTCTCAGTCAACCACCTGTCTGTGACCACCCATACGGATCTTGCTGTGGCCTTGTCGTGGTTATCAAACTAAAGGAATTCCTCCTTGTTCGGACAGGCCACCTGGTGGAGCAAGATTCGTACCGCCTGCAGGTACTCACCGTCATCGTCTCGACCCCCCAGGAGACTTTGCATTATGTCTTTGACGGTGAAAACATTCACAAGGCCACGGCCACCCTTCACGAATTGATCCCTCTCCAGCACTTTATGGAATGGAAGTCGCTCAAATCCCAGGGCCTTCTTGTACCCTGTTTCAGTCTGATCCCCATCTCCAACTTCATCCTACATAAATTTCACCTCCCTCCGACCATCTGGCGTTTCCTCCTGAAAGCCCGCAGTAACAACCTGGCCCTTAACTTCCACCATTTCAACGTTAATAAAGGTAATTCAATCCTCTGTAGATGTTGCAATGAACATGCCGAGACCCAGGCCCATATCTTCAACCATTGCAAAAGCTACCCCTTTGTCCCCACTGCTAAACACAATGCTGTGCTCAACGTTGCTGTCGACCATCTTCGGGGCCTGGGTTACGATGTGGATGCCGACAGAGTGCCGCAGAAACTCCAATTCTCTCTCCACCCGGACCTGGTTATCCGGCACCGAACCAAAAACCAGATCTACATCCTAGATATTAAGGTTACGTATGATTCCCTGACGAACTTCAGTGCATCCCGTGAAGCCAATCGCACGAAGTATACAGAATTGGCTAACCATCTAGCCGTTGCCACTCGGTCAAAGGTCTTCCTTGACGTCATCAATGTTGGTTCCATCGGATCATGGGATGCAGCGAATGATGGCCTTCTGAAAAAACTTGGCCTTTCCAAAGACCAAATGCCCTACTTATCGCTGCCGTCAGGGAATCATACCATATCTACCTCACGAACATCACTCGCCTTCCGACTTTGCCTACCACCACTGGCTAGGGGTAGCCTCTCTTCTTTTATTATTCATATTTATCTTTATATACTATTATTCTGTATTATCCTTATTATCCCCTCACTGTTATTATGTCCCCCTCTCTATCTTCACCCTTCAATCTGTAGATACTTTACAATCTCTATATTTCCGCCTCCCTACGGTGTACTCCTCCTGGTATGTGTGATATGGTTATTTTGTATATATTTCTTCAATATGTGTGTCCATCCAAATTTAGTCAATTCGCAATCTGTATCTTATTCAGCCGCCCAAATGATGGAAGTCCCTGCCGCAGCTTGGATTGTTTTATTTGTTTTCGACTGGTAGAGTAATCTCGTCGTTGCCTTTAACTTTCTTGCCGTAGTTATTTGTCCTCCTTTTTATCTCTTAGTGTAGTTTAATTCAGTGTTTATTAGCCCATTGTACTATATAGTGTGTCCCTTTCGTGTTTGTATACGTGGGTGTTTTTTTCCTGTCTCCATTGGCAGATTTCGACTGCAATGGAGACAGAGATCGATTTAATCTCTCTAGTGAGCCAATGTGGTTTGTCCCGACCTTTAATTTGCATTTATGTTTGTTTAGGAATCGCGGACGGATCATCTTGGCAACCACTAGAGACTGGGTTGAACAGTTAATGAATATCAATGTATGATATACAGTTTGTATTGTGTATATAATAAATAAATCTTCCTGTGAAAAATTGTCATATTAAAGAAATACAATTTAGTTATTAAGAGTTATTAAAGTTTAGTAAATTAATTTTAGTATTTCTTAATATAGTATATATAATGATAATAGAGATATAAATTAATGCTAAATAGTCAGGTCACTCCCCTTATCTTACATTTTGTAGGTAGATATGATATGATTGTGCGATATGATTGCCGATGGCATAAAGGATCATATACTTCCTTCGGGTTCTGCTTGAACCTACATTGGATAGAGTATGTTTTCTTGCCTATATTCAGCTATTTCATTATAGGCTTCTTTTGCAGAGTTTAAAACTCTGTCAAATTGACCATTGGATCAGTTATTATTATTATTATTATTATTATTATTATTATTATTATTATTATTCTTCTTATTATTATTATTATTATTATTATT
>JBBMKC010224019.1:0-12022 GCA_037834085.1 Bipalium vagum
ATTGAAAAGATCCATGACATATAAACCAAGTGGCAGAGAAATAGACAGGAACATAGAAAAACTTTAAAAATTCTTTAACGAGGGGGATGTAAGGATTAAATTTTAATTAATATTAAATAATAAATAAATCATAAATATTTTTAAAATAATTTTTAGTAATATATTAAAAATTTAATCCTTAATGTAAAATAAGTTTTTAATAATTTTAATAAATTTAAATCGTTTTAAAAAAATTAAATAATTTAATTAATTTTAAAAGTTTTAATTAATTTGTTTAAATAAAGGATAAAAAGAGGACACTTATTACATATATTTTCTTCAAACAAAAATGTTACAAAATCTTGAGTTTTTGATTTCTGAAACTGTCGATAACGTGGAAGTAACTAACATAAACGAAAAAATCGGTTAGATTTTGGCCTTCTTTGTTCGTGCGCGACCATAATGAATGCATACTTGACCGAATAATTATGTTAGACGAGAAATGAGTATTGTATGATAATTCAAGACGTTCGTCTTCATGGGTACAACATGGTCAAATTTCTGGTCAGTCTCTTAAATCTGATATCAATCGAAAGGTATTGCCTATTGTCTGGTGGTCAGCAAGTGGGATTATATATTGGGAATTTCTTCAACACAGTCAAATATTTAATGTCAATGTTTACGGCCAACAAATAGACCGTATTCAGCTGTGCTCAAAAAAGAACAAAGTTTAATAAATCGAAAGGGTGTGATTGTTTTGATGAAAACACAAGCCTCATATTGCCCGATTGACTTAATAAATTTGAAAATCTTAAATGGGAAACTTTCCGCATCCATCATATAGCCCAGACATCTCACACTCGGATTACCATATCTTTTTATCAATGTCAAATTTCCTTGTCGAGAGAACTTGCAAAGAGAAATCAAAATTCTTTCGAGACGGCATATTTTCATTATCAAAACGCTGGCAATTAATTGCTAATTCTGATAATTTTTTCAATGCTACATGGTTTTTAAAATTTGTTGACGAAAAACATAATATTACCAATAAATCAATCTAGGCGCATTAATTTTTGAATTAATAACAGAACTGTCTTTGTTGCCTTAAATTAAGTCAACAGTAAAGTAATTTTACAAAAAACCTAATATTTATTTTAGTTATACACAGATACTAAATTGTAAAATGTTTAGATTTTTTTCTTTATATATTATTTAATGATCAATGTATGCTTTATTTTTTCAAAGATGATTAAAAAAATCTTCAAAATTAATAAATCATTATTTCAATTTTAAAAAATCTACAAGTCTTCAAATATAAATATATAATCAATAAAAATTCATCTGTTCAGGTGATCTAAGTTTAAATGAACTGTTGTATGTCAAATTATATTGTTATATTTATTAATTCCGTTCAATTCTGACCAAATAAATAATTGATCAACCTTCACAATTATCTTACAAAATAGTTTCTATATGATTTTTAAAGTAAATTTATTGGTGAAATAATGATAATTTTATTTTCATGATTGGAAATCGGTTTTCTGATTGTATAATTACAATATTAATCTTGAACATGTATAATTAAGTATTTATTAAATTCGGAAATGATAATTACATTAATGAGATTGAGAATCAATACTGTTCGGACTATAAAGATAAGAAAAGTTGTTTTGTCAGATTTTTCCCCCCCAAAAAAATCGCTGAGAATAATAAGAGAAATCTTTTTATTAAATTGAATAAGAATTTGGATTAAACTTAGTTGAAATATTTTCATTATTTAATTAGTGTTTAGGAAGAAGGGATAAGTGAAATATATAAATTAATAATAAAGTTCAAAGAAACTCTGCAAATAAGAATCTTTGATTTTTTTAAAAAATAAAATAAATTTTTTGAGTTAAATTTATTATACATTAATTTTGTAAAAAAAGACTGAAATTGTCTTAATATTATGTTTGTCCATTATATAATTTGATTGATGAAAAGGCGGTTTTTTACAGAATTGAGAGAATTAATTTTTATTTCAATGTTGAACCTTATTACGTTTCTGATTAATAGGAACTGTGCTTGAAAATTCTGCCAACTATCGCCCATCTAATGGCGTTCAGTACCTTGAAAAATACCATTGTTCCTCGACTGAAAAAGCTTTGTCTCAGTTCTTCAGTCATCGATGTAAGTTAACTTGTTTTATTGATTCAAAATCAATATAAAAATTATGATTTTTTGATAGTTATTATTTGCTTTTGTAACTCACTAGTAGTACAAACTCAGTAATTTTGAATGTATTTTTTCTCAATAATGTAACAGATATTTTGTGTAATTTTCTGTGCATTGTTATTTTTCTAAGGCAATCTGAAATAAAATAGTACGAAGTGTCGCTCATATATGGTTAAAACATTCAAAGGCACAATTGTGCATTTTGTAAAGGGACAGAATTAAATGTTTTTGAGATTATAATGTCTAAAATGATTGATCGATCAGTTTGTGTGTTAAATACAGAGTGAATTAATTTGAAAAATAAACAAAATTGAGATTCGTTTTGTAATTTTTGATTTTCTTGCTCTTGTTTTTTTCTTAATTTTGAAATTAAAATTTTTTTGTTTTAATTTTCTGATTAATATAAATTTCAGAAAATGAAAATACAATCTTTTTTATTTTATTATATTTTTTATTTCTCATTGCTGAATTTTACTCAGAACAGAGTAGTCATATATATACACCATTATATTTTATTGAATGAAGTCGTCAACAGATATTTTGATATATGAATTGATTTAATTATTATTGTATTTTTAACTATTTATAAAAGCACAATCGAAATTAAATCTAATTTCAACCAATGCGAGTTGTCAATACTTTTTAAAGCGTATTAATTTAAATTGAATCAAAGCCGTTAAAAAATTAGTCGATTGGATATGATATTCAGGTTGTTGATTATGGCAATTCTTGTGATTAAGGAAACAAAAACTACCTTTTCGATTTTAAAAATTTTCAAAATCAGTTCATTTTTAAGTTAATTTGTTTAATTATAAATTTATGTGGGTGGATTTGAAATCGATATAAAAAAACTTGTTTTTTCTCTCAAAAATTCAATCAATTTCTTAAGTGTTACAAATTTATGAAAAATATAAAATTCATATAATTATCGGTTTTTCTT
Source organism: Bipalium vagum (assembly GCA_037834085.1). Classification (NCBI taxonomy): domain Eukaryota; kingdom Metazoa; phylum Platyhelminthes; order Tricladida; family Geoplanidae; genus Bipalium; species Bipalium vagum. The sequence continues at coordinate 3,134 of JBBMKC010224019.1, forward strand.
AAAAAATTAATTTAATGTTGTATGATAAAAGTATCTATTTTAAATAAATTATTAAATTATTCGATAAGTCACCTTTGGTAAATTATCAACTAGATGATTTAAGTAAAGTATATAAAGTTAGGAATTATGAATTTATTTTATTATTATTATTATTATTAATTATTGTTACATTAGCATTAATGGTAAAATTTGAGTTAGTCTTACAATATTTCATCACATTAATGGTCATACTTATTATTGGATACTATTATCTTTTCAAATGTAAATTGAAAGAAGATATAAATTGAAGAACAATAATTTCTACACTTGTCTTATTATTGAGGAAATATTTATTAAACCACAACTCATAGTCTTTGTGTACCGTTATTTTATCAGACAAATTAACTCTGTTCAGCTCTGTAAGAAATCTTAAAGAATTTTTAATATCATAAATTAATTGATGATATACAAATTTTACAACCTTCATAAACATTCTCTAAACTAAGTTTAAATTCAACTAAAATAATAATGTGTTTGAAGGAGATTAAATTTTCTATTTGTTGTGTTACACTGGGAGTTAATATTTTCCATGCCATTCCTCCTATGGGTCCCTGGTTTACAATTCCTGTTTTATAAATCTGCACAATACCATTAGTCGAATTAAAATTTGATTTCCTTTTGTTTCATATCAAAATAATGATTTTTTACACTATAAAAACTACTTTAACATAATAAAAATTACTTCGAATAGCAGAAATTTTTATAAATTTTAAAAACCAAAACAAATCTTTTCAGTATTATAAAAATTGCTTAATTGTAAAAAATGTTTATTGGCGTGAAAATGATATTTTTTTTATTTATTATTTTTATTTAAATCTGGATATTTTTGCATTAGATCAAAGTCTTGTGTCTTATGTGTATTGGAAAACTTATGGAACATATGGACAAATGGTTTGTTTTGGATGAAATTCTTCCCATGTTACCAGAGATGAAGTGTAAGGATCCTGCGGTTCTAATGAGCATCTTAGGTATGATAATTGAACGATTTATTTAAATTTCATTAATCAATATATTGATTACTGGATATTAGGAATTTATCAGGTGTCTTTTGAACATAAGAAATTGGGAATAACCAAAGAAGTCCTGGCCACGGTAGTTTTACCGTGCCTTTTACCAATGGCTATTGATAATAATCTTAATCTCAACCAGTATAGCTCATTCATGAATTTAATCCAGCAGATGATTCTCAAGTTGGACGCAGAGCATCGTGGTAAACTTGAACAACTTAATGGCTTACAGCAGGAATATAAGTAAATCATAACATAAATTTTATTATTTCTTAATTAAAGGTTATCAGTTTTAAAACCTCATTTTCCGAGTATTCTTTTTCAAACAAAACTGGTCATAAATCGATTGTTGAACATGTTTTTTTAAAATTTAAACGATTTTAAAATTTAGATTTGATTATTAATTTTACTTGCTTTAATCATTAAAGAAAGAACTTTTTCTAATAATTTTAATCGATATTATTTTTTGTACTTATATGTGACCTTTTCCATCACCATTTTAATTTCATATCCTGGGATCAAAGAAACTATTATGATGTAATGATTTTTGGTGCAATCTTAATATAATTTTTTTTCAAGACGATAAATCTGAACCGCTTTTGTGTTGTTGAACCATAATTTTAAGTTATTTTCTGATAGATCTCCCGAACATTTTTGACTTTCCACAAATTATTAGTGAAGATTTTTTTATTTTCCTCCACTTTTGATGTTAAGTAATTGAAAGAAATTGTTTGTGTTGAAATTGCATCACTCGAACGATATCACAGCTGTTCATGGAAATCATCAATATAATATAAATAAAATATTGTTATAAAAACAAACGACGAAGTTTGTTATTCAAATGGTATTAGTGAAAAGTGAAAAATTTTCAAGAAAAATCCCCGGGTATGGTTTGTGATAATGTAAAAACGATCGATTTCCCTATTTAATTTGAAAGCGAGGTCTAGAAGCGTTTACCACAGTCAATCGATTGCATACAATCTTATATTTTCTCACGAAACGGTTTGTTTTGAGATATCTGTTTTTCTTTTGCGTCTATCGATATTTTGAACAATAGAAATGATGAATTTATTTTCTTCTAATATCGATTTTTAAAATAATATTTTAAAATAAAATATTAAATATTGATCTTTTTTTTCCTTTGGAATAATTTTATCTCACTTTTCACTTTCATCCAGATCAATGAAAATTGGGATCAATGAGAACTCGAAAGACTCAAAAGTTGAAAGCGGTTCGTCAATAGTAAGATTTTTGTATTAATTTTCTATCGTCACCATTAAATTAATTTTCTCCTTTTGCTATCAGCTAGAGGATGTCGAGCAGGCTTTTGGATTTTCTGTCAGATCAAATTCTGTAATGTCACCACAGACTCTGGTTCAATACAACCAGTCATCAACCAACAATTACGGTGCTACAGCATCTAATTTATCTCTGGACGAAAAGAAACGCTTGGCCGAACAACAGGAACAATTTTCTCGTTTCAAAAGTCAGCAGCCTCAACAACCTACTCTGGTTTCTCAACCCATAAAAAATGTCAACAAGCCCAAGGATTTGACCGGTTCCCTCATCGATCAAAATCTGGCGCTGATGGCCAATAACAGAAACTCCAATCAAATTAATCAGATAAATCCTATCAATCCGACTCCGAATTATAATCTGCAGCCGTACTTCAACGGAGCTCAAACTGCTTCGTCGATGAAGCAGTTTCATCCGATCGTCACCCAATCTCAGAAACCAAATATCGATACTTCGGCTTTCGATAAAATTTGCAGTCTTGGTCCCAGTTCCCAGCCTACATTGAATCAAATGAAGTCTGGTTCTGCTGCTACAAATAGCACTCTGTATTCTGGTCAGTCTTTGTCATATCCCATTCCAAATGTAAATCAATTTCAAACAAGTCAAAATAATTCCATTTCGTCAAAGTTATCGTCGAATGACATCGACGATTTGCTGAAATGATTTTTCTGTGATAATGAACCACAATCTATCTTTATTTATTTCTTTATTTTAAGAGATCAAGTTTTGTTGATTAATATAAAGATAATTTTATATATTTTTGAATATTTCGCAGTTTGAAATATTAAAAAATCTTTACCGTTTATCAGAAAATTAAAAATCTCTTAAAAATTTTTCTTGCTAATCTAAAGTTAAGGTGAAAAAATCGAAAATATTTTGAAATTAACTATGACTTTTTGCTTCAATTTAGTATTTAGTATATGATTAACTAATAGAAATGATCTTTGAAAGTGTTCTTCAGTTGCGTTAAATCACAAAAATGGATAACCAGTTTTGTAACTGTTAGATCTTTATCGTCTTCATAATAATCAAAGGAAATCACATAATTTTACTTTTTTCTACTTTCATTCTTGGGAGTATAATGGGGTTGTAATTTCTAATTGAATTTCTAATATCCTAAGATCCATATTTAGGATATATATTTGTTTTATATTGGGTTATCAGGATTTAAAACTCGACAATTACCGGAAAGTATTGGTACCAAGAATAGTTGGATATGTTCTAGTATATCTTCTACTATGATTTCATTTTGTACAGGTAGAATATACCAAGATGATTTTGACCTAACTTTGAAAATAAATATTAACGGTATCATAAAATAATATCCTGAAAAAATCTTATTCTGTCTTGATCGTCTAAATAAAAATTAAGTTTTTAGAAATAACAAATTTAGCTCGAAAGATTCCATCGATTTTATGTTAGGTTGCTCGGAAAATAATTGGCCTTTTAAGAACGAAAATGAAATATTACATCATAAAGTATGAAATGCACAAACTTAATAACAAAGATTTATTAAAGAAATATTTGACAAGGAACAATTTATTTAATCAAAGTAAGTACCGTCGGCAAGTACACACTTCTGCCTTTTATCGAAAAACTCAGCTTTCATAGATTTGATGAATTGCATAAAAACAATTTTGGCAGCATTGGTGGAATGGAATTTTTCCTTGTAAAAGTTATCAAAATTCCTGAAAAAAATAGTAGTCGATAGGTGCAAGATCTTGGAGGATGATTAACGGTTTCCAAGTTCATATCCAGCTTTTTAGTTTCACTCGCTTTGTAATGTGTGAGCAGACGTTGTCATGAAGGAGTATTGGTTTATCTTTGTTTTGGTTGTTTTTTGAAAGATTCTTCATCAATTCTTTCAATTAAGTACAGTAGACCTCAGATGTGATTGATTGACCATTTTTCATGAAGCTATCATCAACCCACAACTTGTCCACCAAACAGAAACCATTAGCTTCCTTTTGATGAATATTCGATTTTGGGCAATTTTTTGGAGATCACCTACGATCATCGCATGTTAAAATGAGATGCAAAAAGGGATAATTCTTAATCCATGAGAGCAGAGAAAGATATTCATCAAAACGCTTGTTCAGATGGATTTCGGTTAATTTATAAGGAATCAAACGATCAGATTTTTTTACTTTATTTATTCACTCTACATGGTCCAAAATGGTTGGGATTGAATGTTTGAATATTACTGCTAATTCTATGGTAGACATTTAGTCATTAAAATCAGTTTCCATTTCATTTAACACATCTTTTCCAACGCGGAAGTAATTTATAAATGCCACTTAGATAAGTCTTGCTTGCGAATAACAACGAATTCCTCAAAAATATCTTTACTGCCAATTGTTGAAGACTTTGAATACTCAAAATAAATAATAATAAGTAGGTGATAGATTGAGAGACCATATGGATGAGACACAATATCATACAGGTATCTTAAATTTTTGATGAGCTCGTGAGTTATAGGGCGTTGTTATGTAACATAATTGTATTACATATGTAACCAGTTAAGGTTTTAACTTGTGAAGGTTGCTAATTAATAATAACTTGGTTAAAATTACATTAACTGAATTAAAAAATTTGATAATTAAAATATATTTAGTTAGTTACAAAGATTAGAGTTATTAATGGTTAATCTTCCTTAACAATATTTTTGTTTTATTTTTCAATTATTTTTACCCTGCAACATTCACATGTAAACAGAGGGTCACTCCATCGAGTTACTTTTCCATTCCATGATTGTCGAGATCTCCGTTTCAAGAATTTGGCAGCATTTTCGTTTTTGCAGAAGTTTTAACAAGTGTCGTTAAGAGATTTTCCACTTTAAGCTTTTACGTAAGATTTTTTGATGCAATTTTATACGTTAGTACTTCAATGGTTTCTGGTAAGCCTTGGTCATCTCTAGACACGTAGCGTACACAAATAATATATTCTTTGAAGTCAAATTGATCATACAAATTGGTTAATGTGAGTATTTAAGCATATTTTTGAATTTTAAAATTTTTATAAAGTGCCTCATATTATATTTAATTTTTATAAAAAATGATGATTTAAAAGTTTAACACGTATTTAATAATTGTATGGTATTTTATATTGGCTTATAAAATATTGAAAATTTGGTTGTGCGAGATCTCCAGCAGCTATTCTCACTTTACCACAAGATTACATTGTTTATTATTTATTTATAATCTATTTTTTAAAACCCCTATTTTTATATTCATTAATCAATTTATTTTTTTAAAAAAAATATATCTCTAAAAAAATAAAATTCATCATGAAAATACGATAAAACATGAAAAATGATAAAAGCTATGGAAATTTTCAAGAAATTCAAAAAAATATCCAAGGTTTTTTAAAAAAGTGGGTCAATCACAAATAATAAATTTAAAAATAATTTTTCAGAAAAGAAATATCCAAGTGAAATACATTTAAAATCTTTAAACTCCTTATAGAGTAAATGCTGTGCACCAATTTACCGGCTTGTAAATGAATAATTATAATGAAACAGGAAAATTAAATCCAGATAAACCGGGAGCCCTAGGCTACATTTCCAGAATTTCTAAACGAGATTTCATTCCAATAAACAGAAATGATCAAGCAGCAATGAAACATAAAATATATATCTAAAGATTTACAAGATTGTCATGTTGGTGATGTTGAAATGATAAAATTCAAAATCCAATCTCAAGAGAAAAACTTGAAACAGCTTTAGTAAAATCAACCGTGAAGAGCACGATCGCCTTAGAAAGAGCTGCAAAAAAATTCCTAATGAAAAACTATTTAAAAAAATCTGAAGACTTAAAATCAGAAAATAAAAAACATATAGCAAATGAACTTCATAAAGAAATTAGATAAACTGAAGAATATCTCAAAGTTGAGGTCTTTAATAAAATGATATTTGGAGTACAGATTTAACCTTTGTACCAGGATAGAAAGATTATAAAATAATATTAAAATTTTTTGACTTAAACACAAGATATACTTTGTAGTTCCTTTAAAAAGTAAAAGGTGGAAATCTGTAATAGATGCCTTTGATGAAATATTTGGGGACTGCCAAAATAAAATTTTGGTTGATAAAGGTTCTGAATTTTATAAAAAAATTTGAGAATTTTTGCGATGATAATGAAGTATGAATTTATTCAACAGAGAATAATGGAAAGGCTGTTGTCATAGAAAGATTTAATAAATGTTTAAAAAAATTTAAATAAAATGGAAACAAGAAATTGTTACATCTTTTACCTCAATTAATTAATTTTAAATAACAATAAATTTCATAAATCAATTGGTATATCTCATAACAAAGCTTGTAAAAATTCAACGAAGTTAGCAGAAAAATAAATACAATCGAAAATATTAATCCTGTTTCAGTTTCATTTGTTGTTTAATTAAAACAATACAGTTCAAAATATAATATTAATTATAACACAATTATTTTCAATAAAGTGACTGAAATGACTAAAGAATTAAAAATTAGTATTGATGTAGGAAAATCGAAATACATAACTTTTAATGGGAAACAAAACTGTTTAAGTTAAAAATTAATTTATGGTAGTTTCACATATCCTATTATTTTTCAGTAATATTAAAAAGAAAATTATATAGTGAAAAATAAATTAAAGCTTATTCATAGTTATAATTTGGATCATGTTTTACTGGGTTTTTAAACTTAAGTGTTATATCTGAGTCATTACTTTTCACAATAAATGTAAAAGATTTGATATTTTTTCTAAAGATGCTTCCATTTTTAAAATAATAATAAAAATATTTTAATCAGAATCTAGATCAAATTTAACTTTAATATTTTTACAATAATCATTGGTGATTTGTTTTACTTTTTTTAACTTTCTAAAAACTTTTAAAATTAAATAATCAATAATATCAAGACAAGCTTTTTTAGCAGACAAATATTTTTTAAAGTTATAAATTGATCAAGTGTATGTTTTGGTTTATAAATTCTGCAACAGGTCCCATAGTTTATTTCTGATAATAACTCCTCATATCGTTTTCTAAAATGTTTTCAGCATGCTCAGCTTTAAAACTATCATTGACATATGTAATTAAGCCTAAATTATTCTCCATTTCATTAAAACTATAATTTTCATCATAACCGCTTATCATAGCTATAGACTCTTCTTATTTTTAATTTTTGTGGGGGTCAAGTAAATTCTTTTCTAAATATAATTCATTGTTTTCCTTTATAATTGGAATATTTGTTTATATTTTTTGTTAATATTTTAAAAATATTTCCTCAATCTGATGGTTTTTATATGATTATTTTCTATATATTTGCTGGTGACAAATAACTTTTTATAATAATCATCATTATTTGCAGGAGCTCTTTTCCATCTTTTCATCAAATAAAGTATTTAAGTTTTCCTGAATCTTTTCTATACCTTTATTTTTATTTCAATTTGGATTATTTTTTAGTTTTTATTTTGTTTGTTTTTATTCTTTACACTTTTTAGATATTCTAATTTATCAGACAATATTCCTAGCGCATTAGTAGCAAGTTTATGAAATATTGTTAAATCTTCTTGTAATACTCTTCTACTTTTCACTGATTTAATTAATTAGTTTCAAATTCATTTTTTTCACCAATTTTAAAATTTTTTAATTGTTTTGTCAAGATCAATTATATTTTGATTCGTATCCATTTGTTAAAATTTTAAAAAGTAATTTAGTTTACTTTTTAAATTTTTCTATCTCCTCTCTAAGCTTTTTTAAATCTCTTGTTTCAATTATTCTTTAACTTATTTATTTACCTTTTTAATATTTTTCTTGATTTTATTTAAAAATATTTTCCTTACATACTGTAATTATTTTTGTAGCTAGTTCAATTTATTCATTATGATTAGTATATTTATAATTAGTTCATAAATTTTATTTCTTTTTGATTTAATATTTCTACTAATTGTTATAGATATAACTACATATGAAGCAGTAAAAGTTACAATACCAATGGCAATATAAATTAGTAAATCAAAAAAGTTAAAGCTGATGTTCCAGCTCCAACAATTTCAGTTATCAATAATATTATTGTAAATGACAATATATTGTAATCATTTTTAATTTTTTATGAAATTTTAATAAATCTTATAAAATTATTTTCTCATTCATAAAGTTCTTAATTTTCTATGTATCTAATTGGTTAATAATTGGATTTGAAAATATTTGCATTTCAAAATTTTCTAATTTTTGATAAAGGAGCAGTTTGTTTAATTATTTCAGAATTTTTATTATCTTTTATAATATAATCATCAAATTTGTCTTCCATTTTAAAAAATAAAAAATCTGAAAGCTTTTAGAACATTACATTGTAAAGTATATTAAGATAAAAAGATTTGATAAAATTTTTATTTCTTTTTATTTTTCGTTTTTTAATAAAAAATGAAACAAATAAAATTTCATAAATTTCTGTCTGAATAAATTCTAAATTAAATATTAACAATAATTTCTTGAACCTTTGTCATTTTATGCAGATGGTTTTAAAAAACTTCCTGACAGGTGGAAAAAGATTGTAGAAAACGATGGTAAT
>JBBMKC010224029.1:0-12021 GCA_037834085.1 Bipalium vagum
ATTATTATTATTATTATTATTATTATTATTATTATTATTATTATTATTATTATTATTATTATTATTATTAATTAAAATTAAAATTAAAATTAAAATTAAAATACAAAAAACAATAAAAATATTGTAAAATAAAATTAAGAAAATATGATTTTTATTAGTGATATTAGTAATAAAATGACTAAAATATTCAAACTCCAATGTAATATGAACGAAAATTAAGCAAGTACGGTTTTAAAAATTTTTACATCATTTCTTATTACTGAAGTAGAATAGACCAAATAATTTACATCCTCAAATATTAAATTAACACTTTGACTTAAACAGAAATGTCTTATCGATCGTCTGGTCTTGGAGTCATCGATTTCCTCATATATGGTCATGAGTTTACAAAGAAAAAGGCTGAAAACAAATAGACTTGTCAAAAGATTTAAACTTGAAATTAGAAATTTAATAAGAAATGCGTGAAACTGACAAAGAAAATCTAACAAAAATAGCAATATTTTTAAATTTTATTTCTATTAATCAGTATATAATTCAATATAATACGTGTCTCAATAGTACAGAATTCAAAAAGTGCAATAAACACTGTTATTAATTTAATAAATTTCATTTTGTATAATTTAGATCATTGAGTAATGATTTTAACTGTTTTAAAGCTAAATTAAGAAATAATTCGAATCTAGTCTAAAATTAAAATTTTTGTTCAGTAAAGTTAATTTTGATCCAAAAACGACTTTGTTTTAATAATGTAATTGAAATATATTTAATTGTTATTTATATAAATTTTGATTATTACATTTCAAATGGCTGGGAAAACTGTGAAACAGCTGTATGGAAATGGAACTGGACAAAGTTTTATGGATCGAGTTAATGCAGCAAAATACAGTGTTACAGGATCAGGATTGGCAAAAGTTGTGTGTAAAGCTACAACAGAAGAAATGGCTGCACCAAAGAAGAAACATTTGGAATGTAATTTAAATTTAATTAAAATTCAAATTGAAACCATTCAATATTTTGATAGATTTAGTTCAATGTACAAATGAACCCAATGTTTCGATTCCAGAATTAGCTAATTTACTTATTGAAAGAACACAGCAATCAAATTGGGTTATTGTTTTTAAGTCACTAATTACTATTCATCATCTCATGAATTATGGAAATGAAGTAAGAATAGGTTTGATGAATGGCTTATTTAACAATTTTTTTCAAGCGTTTTTCTCAATATCTGGCGTCAAACAACAATCATTTAAGCCTGTCGTATTTTACAGATAGAACTGGCATTCAAGGTAAACTTTTCATAAAACTCATTATCCATAATAGAAACAAGAGTCTTTATTAATTAATTAAAACCATGTTTAAGATTCTTTAATTCAATTATTTCAAAAGATTTCTCTTAAGTAATATCACATTAAAATATAGTATTGACATAAAATACAAGTAGAGCTTTAAATCATTCATTTATCACTTTTGAACCAGAATAAGATCAAAGTTTTGAAAATCAATAAATTTTGATCATTAAACACTGCCAAAAATCGAATGGCAAAAATGTTTTGCCTTTGAAATGGTTTTTCGATTCTTTACACACAATCTCAATGTCAAGAATTGATATTCACTTATTTGAGATCAAAACATTGGTTCAGAAATTGATTTTGATGGATGTTGATCAAAATCTCTTTTTGTTTCATTTTCTAATAATTTATAATCAATTTTTATGAAAATATTTTAGTATGTTTAAACGTACTTTTGGTCATACTGTTTTGTGCAGATGATCGTGTCAATAAGAGGGGTAGATTGACCGAAAATGAAGTGGAAATTATTCTTATTGAAAAGGAAGAGATTGATAATATTTTTGCTCAAATAAGCCAACCGAACTGGGAAAAAATCAATTAAAATGTTTTTCTTTTTAAATATTTAATATTATCAATATTAATTATTTTGGTTTTCTTACGTAGTTTAAAACGAATGTCAATGCCAAACTAAGTTAGATAAAAAATTCGTTTTTTAGTAATTTTAATTAAATAAATTGATCAATTTTTGAACAAAGTCTCTTTTGATCAAATTTTAATTTATTGATCTAAGATTTTAACCACCATATGGAATGTTCTTCATTTTAATTGTATCAGTTTTGTTAGGACCGAAGGTCTTTAAATTTGATTCGTTTTTGCATCGTTTAAACAGATGGATTTAATTCACAGCTTTGTAAATATTATGTACATATATGAGATTGTTCCAACTGTTGATATCTGTTGATTATGCCTGTGAAGGGGAAGGGATAAGAGCAGAAAACTTTTTATTATTGGCAAAAAAATATATTGATATCATTTCTATTGTTTTTCTAATAAAATCAATTCAAATTTTGTTTCACTTTTAATAAGTCTATTAAAATAGTCATAATTATAAAATATTATAATTGTTGTTTATCCAAATGGTCTAATTAGCAAGTCCGTGTTTTATTCTTCGTCTATCAATATGCAAATATTATGAATATTAAAGACCAAATGAAATATGGATTTTGTTTCCATGTTTTTCGTGTTTCGAGTTGGAAAAGTACACATTTGATAACGAACTCATAACAAAGAAATATTTCTTAAAAATCTGTATTTTATCAATTTACACTTTTTTGACATTTTTCACTCCATGTTATTCGATAAAATTTTCAATCAGTTACTTTATCTGGGAGACTTGTTGACTTGTATGCGTTATATGACTGAATGTATATTTCCATCTATTATTCTTTTACATATATGTATACATCATTTTGATATAATAGTACCAATTTGAATCTTTCTTTGGTTTCATTATATTTCACTCTTATATTTTGTAGTTATGTATGAAATCGTTTTTGAATGAAATTACTATTGTAGAATTTTAGTTCATAATTATTTGAGATCTTATCAGAACAAATTAAAATCTGAATATAATTTATCTAACTTTTATTGATTTTTATAATATCCAAAAAATAGACCCGATTTTTTGGTATTTTTTGATAACATTCTGTTACATTTTTAATAAGAAAGTTTTGAAAGGTGGTCATTTATAATTTATAAATAATATTTAAGAAAATGTTATTCTTTTCCTTTATAATAATAATTCTAATTTCTTCAATGAACTCATATTCTTTATAGAATCAACAATTATCCAATAGTTTATCCAATTAATTTTCTATTGATTCTATCAAAATGAAAGTGAAATTGTAGCTTAAAAGATCTGCAAATTTATTAAATTATGTTGAAATTAAGATTTAATAAGAAATCAAAATATAAAATTAATTCTAATTTTTTATTATCGCTTATTATCGCAAATATTATCTTTTAGAAACTGAAAAACGGGTTGAAAAAATCGATTGTTATTTATAATATTATTACATATTTCATTCAAATGCCGCCGACGCAAAACGAAGGTGGTGCTTTTTTTCATTTTCAACATTAACATTATTTGGATTTTGGAAAATGATTTTTTTTACCATTACAATTTGAAATTTGCACCGAGGTTTTTTTATTGTATCTGATCTCAAATCCTAAATTTTTAATGAGAATCTTTGGCTTGTTTACAAAACTGTCCTGTTGAAGACAAACAATAATTTTATTAACAAATCTTTTTAGTGATTTCAGATGAATTTTTAATTACTAATCAATGTGAACATGATTTCAATTTTTTACTACTATTAATTATTTTTATTAATACTCAGTGATTTTAAGAGTGTTCTCAAGTTGATTTCTTTATTTTAATACATTCAGCCATCGATATGTCGAAATTTGTGCGCCAGTATTCCCGATATGTTGAACAAAAAGCCCGATCTTATCGAGACATGGCATTTGACTTCTGCAAAATAAAAAGAGGGTACAATTGCTCATATTTTCTCTCATGATATCTAATCATATAATATTTACAGAAAAGAGAATGGCGTTCTGAGAAAAATGTCGGCGGAAAAGGTGAATTTAAAATATTAATACTATTATCAAAGATTTTTGAATAATTATAAATAATGAATGCAAATACCGACTTCGCGGAAATTTGTTGACATAACACATTTCTTTGAAATTCTTTGAAAATTTGTTCTTCTAATCGATTAATCATTCACTATTGTTTTTGATAATGAATGTATTTCTGAACTCAATTATTCGGGAATTGTAGATTGATTTTTTTTCATTCAATTTTTATTAATCAAACATTAATTTTCAAATATTGATTTATAAGATTATTATCATTATTAGTTTATTAATTATTTATTCAATTTTAATTCGATTATCATTTATTATTATTATTATAACTGATTAATTATTAATCTAAAAAATTTTTCATTGTTATATTTGTACAAATTTCTAGCTGATGAAAACCATTCCGATTCTTGAAAGCCAGTTGGACTCAATGCTCGACTTTGATGTGAGTATTTATCATTCAATACGTAACCGTTTACCTTTTTTTACCATCAAAACTTGTGACAAATCGAACCATATTTTTTGATAATTGTTTCTTATTGACTTATTCAGGCAAATGGCAGTGAAATAAATCACGCAATTGTATACGCTGCCTTCGTATTGCTCTATAAAGATGCCATTCGACTTTTTGCAACGTACAATGATGGCATGATAAATTTGATCGGTGAGTTTTGGTTGAGTTTATTTAATAACCAATCAATATTTTTGTGCTCGTTTTTTTTGATGAGGAAAATGTCATTGCTCAATTTTATCGATTGAAATTAAGTCTACTATTTCAGTTTTAACATATAAGAAAAATATATTTTGTAATCTATTGATTATAATAATTATTATAATTAAAATAATTCTTGATTATTTAGAGATACTCTCTTTTTAGATATGAATTTAAGAATAATTATTTTTTTACATTATGATCATATTTATAATTATATTTATTAATAAAAGTATTCGTGTTATTAAAAGGTCAATATAATGAAAAAATTAATAATTCATGGTAAAATAAAAAGATCAATAGTATATTAATAAAAATTGATATTATATAATAATAAATAATACTATAATGAAAGTTTAATTTATTTAATAATTATGATCAAAATAAAAAAGTCAATATTAAATAATATAAGGAATAATAGTTTAGATATTAAATCGATAAAAACAGAGAACTAAATACTACTAATAAATAATAATAATTTTTCGTTTTTCATGCAATCCGTGTATATATTGACTCGAAACGCAATGAAACACGATATCCTGTGTTTAAATATTTTACTATCCGTACTGCAGAATGTTATATAGTTCAATTAATAGGACCCATCTTCCATGAATTATTTCGGTTTTTGCCTCGCTATTTTACAATTCCTATTTGAAATACAAACTATGGGATTGATGTGACAAAATTCATTTATATATTTATTTTTTTGCATTATTTTCATGTGAAATATTGATTTTTTATTTAATAATATTAATTTCTATCAATATATCGATTCGGTATATTTTTATTACAAAGCTTAATTAGTGTCGAATATTTTTTCAACTCATTATTTATTTATGATATCAAAGAAATTAGTTCATCGATTTGATTGTAAAACCGAGATATTTTCGTATTGATTTTCTCACTTGATTTCACTTTTTCCATAAAAACAAATTTCTTCAATCTTTTAAGATCTCTTTCATTTTTTAGATGTAGTTTCGATAGAAAAAGCTTATCTAATTGACCGTATCTGAAAGGGTTAATTGATTTTCAATATAGAGTCATATATATAGTCATATATTGGTTAAATTTAATATATAAAATTTTGAACAAATATCTATCGAAAATATATATTGGAATTAACAATTTTTTTATTTAAACTTAAAAAACAAATTTTATTTAATCTTGTCTTTTTTCTATTGACCTCAATTATTTTCGTGGCTTTTCTTATCAGTTAATATTTATCTAACAATATTAATAATACAAGAAATAAATTTCTGTTGTAATTATGTGATATATCATCATTGTTCAAAAGAAATTCATCAAAAATTTGAAATGGGAATACTTTGAATTATATTTCTTTCATTTTTCAATATATAAAAATGAGACCTTTTTAATTAATTAAATTTTTTAATAAAGATTTTAGAAATACATATTTGAACTAGATCAGTTATTTTCATTAATTAATTCCTTGACCATATCAGTTGAACTCTTTAAATCTACGATCAGATTTTTGTGTGATCTATTAATTCGATCACAAAAGCTAATCTGATTGAAATTGTACAAAAATTTGATTTGTTGTAAATGAAAAGCACTTCAAAAGTCTGGTACCAAAAAATCTTGTTAGTGTGAGTTCAGTTGATTCTAAAAAAGGCACACAACCTGAGTTCCATTTGTGGAATGTAAAACAGAAAAAGTATTTATGGAATGTATTATGCATCGGCTCCAATTACAATTGGTTAAGATGAAAAAGTGACTAAGTTCACCTGAAAAATAGTTTAACAGATCAATCTCTTCAAAATATATCAAATCATTAGGAATTTGTTTGACAATTTTGAGGAAAATTTACAATTAATACATGATTTGCAGTTGAGTAAAGTGAAAGTGAGGAAAAAGAAATGAATCAAAGTGTATTGATCAGTACAACTTTTTATGCTAAAAATTGATAAAAAAAACATTAACATTTATCGTTTATTCATATAAAATTTATCACTATTCAATGACAAAATCAAAGAATCTCGTGAAATATAATATTTAATTGTTTTCAATGAAAATTGATATCGGGTATTTATTAATTGCTTAATATGTATTTAATAATTAAAAAAAGTGTTTAAACATATTGTTCTGTTTTTTACTAATTCAAGATTTCAGAACACTAGGTTTTATTAATTTTAAAACTCTGTATCATTCTTTCTGCATTAGAACAAAATCTCTCTGTTTTAATATTTGAATATAACATCATATAATAAAATAATTTCAAGTTTTAAATGTTGACCGGCCTTCTCAACCCTTTTTGTAATTTAATAATACTTTTGAATTTTCTGAACACTTCAAAATTGCAGTCGTTAAATGGTGTTACTTTTATCGTTTCTTTCTGATTTAGTCCTGCCTTCTATTAAACTATATTTTTGTTCCAATGATCTTTTATATTTCTTTATTTTGATTGAAAAAATATTCTTAAATACACAAAATTTTATTTTCTGTCAAGAATTAAATTAATTTTTCTCTCTGAGAGGGTTAGGGAGAATATATCTTTTCCTATTTTTAACATATTAAGAAATACTAAGTTTTATCTCCATCAAAAAATTGTCTTGCTCAATTTTTTAATATTTTTAAAAAAATTTGAATCCATTTTTAAAAATGAATTTTTAACTGAAAAATTTTATTTTATAATAAATTTATGTAAAAATTAGTATATTGATTATAATTTTTCTCTGAAAAAAAATGATGAAATTTTCGTCTTGTAAATATTGATTGGCATTTTTTATAAAAATAATATTTATGCAATGACTTTAAATTATCACTAAACATAAATAATTTATAAGGTTTTATCCGTTGTAAATAAGGCATTAAATAATTATAATGTCGTATTCTTATCAATCTTTTGTCAATTTTTTATTTTAATATTCTAAATTCTTCTTAATTTAAAATTTTTAACAAATATATTTTTCTTTTCAAGGAATTTTAATGCAAATCTCAAATATAGTTTTCAAGTCGTGAAATTTCGATTTCACTTTAAAAACTAATGTTCCAATTTTTTTACAAATTGGAACTTAAAATTCCTTGATGATTCAATTAAGAACTCTTGAGATTTATTAAAGTCATTTTTCATTATAAGAATAAGAAATCGTCTTAAAAGAAATTGTTACCTTCTGAAATTGACTACATTCTTTTTATTGAACAGTATTTCAGAATGCAAATTATTTAATATTTAATTATTTTCTTCCACTCATTAAACCAATTTAGGTCTATAAATTCTGCTCTGTTTCTGCATCAAGACTCGATCATAATGTTTTTTGTATTTTTACTCTGGATTTCTTTTCTGTTCACTTTTTAATTATTAATGTGGTGGTAAAATTACGGAGGAAAATTGCAGAGCTAATCATCTATCTTCAATTGTTCTAACCAACTCAAATTTTCTCTGTTACTGACAGAGAGTAATCGTTTATTACCGATTAGGAATTACAATTCCTAAATATTTTAGTCGACTGGTTATTAATTAATGAGGAAATTGTGTGATAAATACAGATGTTATTTTTTCTTATGGATATTTCTGTCAAAATCAATATAATTTTAGCGTTGGATAAAAACTTTTTTTTTAATAATCATTAATCAATATTTTATCATTAAAATGTTCGTCAATCTTGACATTGAGATATCTTCGCGAATAATCTCTGAAATAAATTGGGAGTCTTTGAACTAGTTCAAGATTAATAGGTACATAATAATAATAATAATAATAATAATAATAATAATAATAATAATAATAATAATAATAATAATAATAATAATAATAATAGAATTATTATTAAATATCTTCACATTTATCGATTTATTCTCTATTTTTCGAAATAAACTATAAAAATTATAAAATAATCGATGATTAGTGTAATTTAGTTAATTAATAATTATTATTTTAAAAAACATGGGTATTAAAATAAATTGAAAAACTCAATTAAAACAAGGGATGATTTTTTTAGAAAAAAATTAGATTAATTTCTCATTGTGGCCTTCTTTAATTAATGAAAAAACCGGTTTCCAGTGAGTTCTTTTAGTTGGATATTTATAACCACTGACTGTTGTAAAAAAAGTTGAATTGAATGGTGCTGGTATATTTAATAATGAATTTCTTTATATATTCTTTCGTACTCTAAAAAAATTTCTTTGTAGAAAAATATTTTTCCATGAACAGAAAGCAGTGTCGAGAAGCTTTAAATTGTTATAAAAACTTCACCAAACGAATGGACCGAGTCAACAAATTTTTAAGATTAGCTGAAGTAATTGAGCCTTGGGAAATATCAATGTTAAATTAAATAGAATTATATTAAGGATATCGGATGCGGGGACAAAGACGGCCTAGAATTGCAACCGGTGAGTTTCCAGTTGTTGATTTCATAAATATTGATAATTTTGAAATTTTTTATAATTTTTAATATTCTTTATTATTATAATTATTATCAATAAAATAATATTGACTTGCAGAAAAATAATCTGCTATAATTCTTTCCGGCCTGTTCAAAAGAATTGATAATTTTTTCCCCATAAATTTTATTTTTAAAAAATTATTAATTTTATTTAAAAAATTTTCAATGAAGTTTTCTTCTCAAAGATCAGTGAAAAAATAAAAATAATTGGTTTTTTAAAAATTTGCAATGTTTCAATAGTTGGGCAATTTCTTGTAAATAATTATAATGTCTGCAATAGTTAATAATAAATGAATAAATCGATATAAATATTTATTAAATAACAAAGAAAAAATATATGATGTTTTTATAGATTCAGTAATGGATGGAACTTGATTATATTTTGTTTAAAATTAATTAAGAAATCCTTTAGACGTTATTCTGGGAAACTTTCAATTTTCCTCTTTTGGAAATAGGACAAAAAATCAAATTTCAGTGTGTTTTGTGTTTGACTGATATTATCTTTTAGTACTGAGTATCTATTTTTTTTTACAAATACCTGTTTAAGTACAAGAAATTCGAATCTATAAATAGAGGAATATACATTTCCGTTGGTTAACATCGATCATAAAACCATATGTTCCCTTTGATTTACTAATATTGTTCATATATATGTTTTTTGTCAATTAACAATTTTTAAATCTGTAAAACTATTGAATTATTGATTATGAGAAATATGAACACTTCTTCAACTTTTTTCGTGAATTAATTATAACTTTTTTTGTATATTTAATAATCTCGGTTTATGAACTCTACCGAACTTTGGATACTATGTGACAGTTTTTGAGGCTCACAGAAAAATTTTAATTTGTTATAAAAATACATGTAAACGGCAAGGTATCTGCAACAGATTAGAAGATTTCTAACTGAACGATATTATCTATACAACATAACATGTATACTGGTTGTGGTGGTGATGGGTGGAAGCATGTATAAAGTCTAATGAAAATATCAACAAATTTTAACTTGATAGTATTAGAAAACTTTGAATATTAAATCTTACTTCAAAGTCCAGAGCTAAAAATGGATTTTTCAGAAATTCTCCGTTAATGTAGCAAAGTGATAATGTTCTGTTGATAATTAAAGCTTCATATTTACATATTATTTTTATTTCGAAAGTGTTAGAAGCCACCACTTAGGATAGTTGTTATTGATATATATATATATATATATATATATATATATTATTTTTTATCCATTCCAAGGTGTGTCCTTAGAATTGATCTTCTCTAAATTTTTATAATGTAAACCACAATATTTTGTATGGATAACATTGATTGACACAAATATTTGTAATCATAATGTTTTACCTGACCTGAAAATGAACATTTTCTGATAATCAGTACACAAAGTGATCTCACCCAATTTTATAGATTATAAAAAATATTACTACACGAAATGAGAAAATTAATTTTTTGAAATTTCTAAATGACGTTTGTGATTATCAATAGATTTTGACATTGTCTACTAAGAGAATTTACAGAAAAGTATCGTTCGATGAGATCCAATCAATAGTTTTTTAAGCACGTATTCCAGATTTTTAGAAAATTTTCCAATCATCAATTTTCATGAGTGTTACAAAATGAAAGTGTTCAGAGTCGGTTTTGTTAATAAGCATGTTTTTCTTGGGTCAAAATAATTTATATTAATTTCTATCGATCTCAATCTAAATTTGGTTATGAAATCATTTAATTAAAAATATTGATTTTTATTTTATGATAAAAATAGTTTTGATCAAAACTGATCGATTAATATTCAATAGAAATTACTCAAACTTTCGATTATTTTGGATGATAGACAATTTTTCCTGTAATTATGATATTTGGCATTATATTGATTTTATTTTAATATTGTCAATGGCTTATTTTAATATTGTCTTAGATTGATTACCATATAATTTTTTTATTTTCCTTATAATGGACTTTTAGTAGTTCAACAAAAGTATTGCTATTTATCATCATTATTTTCCTCTGTCTCAGTGATTAATGTACAACGGTATATAATCGATTATATCAATGATTCCAGGTTCCACTCAGCGTTTTAGAGGCGCTAGAAAATCATTTGAATTATTTGGAAGGCAAGAAGTAATTTGCAATTTTCTGTCGATTTTGTATCCTTGAAACTGAACGATTTACAGAGGGACTGATAATAATTATTCTTCCACGACAAATCAGGAATCAAACGTCTCTTCTCAATCAGACAAATTAGGCGGTCTGACTGATATTGAAAAACAGAAAATAATTGAAGAAGAGAAAGCAAAACTCGAAGAATTTTCTGCTAGCAGGGCTAAAAATTGTAATTTTCCTTCCTGTTTTGTTCTTTTGATTTAATTATTTGTGACATTTCCTATTGTAATGGGGATTGGGGGATATTTACTTTACTTTTTACACAGAAAATTTTGTTTTATAACCAGTAAAATTCACAAAATTCAGACTTGAGTAAAATTGATAATTTCTCAATTTTCCATGAGCACATTAGTTTAAAAACATAAAAATTTTCAACATTAGTTTTATTTCTGTTATTTTCTTTATTATATTTTATCATTTCTTAAATTATTATAAGTATTCTTATTTTATTATCTTAATGATTCTTTTATTATTATTATTTTATCATTTATAATCTTATCATTATTTTTATTAATGGTATTATTATTTATATGGGTCCGCAAAAAAACTTCGTTTTTACAAAATTATATTTTTATTATAAGTTAATAAATAATTATATGTTTATTAGATTATTATTATGTTTTTGTAGTATAATAAATAATTTAGAAAAAACGAAGTTTTTTTTGCGGACCCCTATATAATAAAAATAATTATTCTATTAGGTGTACAAGTTGAAAGTGACGTTTACATAAATGATAATGTCATTTATTAAGATAAGATGTTTTAGTAATCATATATATTTGTTTTAATACTATTTTTAACGC
>JBBMKC010224040.1:0-12020 GCA_037834085.1 Bipalium vagum
TTATTATTATTATCATTAGCTTCAGTTTCTGAATCCTTTTTGTGCCTGTATAAATAGTCATGTGCAAAATTGGCTCCTAGACTTGAGCTGTTTCATGATTTCTAGAGCAATTGTTTTTGGTGCTGGTCTGCCTGAAACATGTTTCAACTTGAAAAGAGCCAAGATAATTATGATGCAAATGCTAAAGTTTTTAGTCGCCATCACATAAATATGTTGTTTGGCTCTCTTAAGTTTTTTAATATCGTTTAAACTTAAACTTCCAAATACGTTTTTCCTGACAATGTTGAAAGTGTAATATTACGTAATTCGGATCAGCACACTTCTGTGAATTGTGCTTCTTAGTTTCTATGGCACAATGTCATTCACAGAAAAGGGCTGTTTACATTTGAGAAAGTAAATATTAGACTCATTTCAGCCAGAACTGGAAAGTTATAATTGTGAGTGAAACCAACAACGAAAAGATACTTCCCATTCAATCTGACAATTAAAAACATTAAAATGAAAAGGTAGTTCAGAGAAGATTTATGTTTTGGAATTTATTGATCTTCTGTAAAATCTTATTATCGCTGAAAACCTTCACTGAGTGAATTGAAAATCGAAACCATCATATAAATCTAAAAGATCGAACTTTACAAAATTGTGAATTGATAAAAATATTTTCGGTTGCCTTCCTTCATTATGAAAAGATATAATGAGAATAATCCGAAGAAAAAAACGACAAAAGAAAAAGAATGTATTTTAACGGGTCTAATTGGAATCTTGTTGGTTCAGGTAGACCACAAAACCCAATAATTGTCATAGAACCATAAAAGATCAATCTTTCGCAACCAGGAACAAGATACACTTCTCCAAGAACATATTCATTCAAATAGATAATGGTCGTACACATAAACAACATTAGGAATAGTCTAATTCCGCCAATCACTGTTATAAACCAACTGACTCAATCTTAGGTAAACGATCTCCGCTAATTTCACTCAGAATAAGGAGATACAAAAAATCTGTGTAATTAAGAAATAGCAGCTTTTATCTTCATCCGTAAGTCTCGAATCATTAAATAAATTACAGATTCAAAAGGACCATCTATAAGTATTAGTCATAGGTGAGTTCAATCAACACTATCTCGTAAATATTTGGAAAATATAAATCTTAACTGTTTCTAATTAAAATTAACAAGTTAACTTTCTATGGGACGGAAGTATTACATTTACAATCCTTTCCTGCATCCAGACTTTCCATTTGTTAAGTATCAGATTCACAACAGTTTCAAGGAATTATCAATTGACGGTATCTGCGTCAAAACTAATTTGGATTTGATTTAATTTTCTTTTCTTTAAAACCCTGCCCATTTCCAGCAAGAAAACTTTATTGTCTTTACCCTTGTAATTGATTTTTCTTTTTCTATTAGGACCAATTATTGAGTAATTAAAACTTTATTATTGATTTCAGGGATTTTTATAATAAAAGAAAAACTGTATAAAATTTGTTTATTATTTTTTAACAAGATTTATTTATATGAACAATTTACATTGCAGCTACAAACAATTATAATCCCCCAAGAAAATAATAACACCTAATACGGTTAAATATCACATATGATCAATTTACCAATGAATAATTCATATTATTCCTTCATCGCAATTTTCTAGTGGAAGGCTGTCGTCATCATCGCTGGCACTGACGGATATTGTTAAAAAGTTGAAATAATAAATAATTTTAAATTAAATCAACAATTTTTTAAAAAAGGTTTTAAAAAATGAAAAATAATTATATTTTGAAACTTGAGAACCAGAGAAAATAAAATAAGTTAACTTTTTAATAGGTTATTTATATAATATTTGGAAAAATGGAATGTAAGAAATATTTTGAATTGAGGAAATCACTTAACAGTTAAACAATGAACGATTTGCTGTTTAACCGAATTTATGATTATTATTTAGTTATTTTTTTAATGAAATTCTGTAACGTAACCTATTACAATAGATCCCATTGTCAACAAGAATTACATTGTTCAAAAGTTTATCAAAACAACATTTGTGATCAAGAATGCAACAATCCTCAATGTGGTTTTGATGGTGGTGACTGCCATACGAGGAGCATGAATTCATTTTTCAGTGGCGAGAGTTTTGCAAGATGCTCCAGCCAGTCAAAGATTTTCGAGTTAGATCTGATCCTGCTGACGTCTCTCAGCAATTTTACCAAACATAAAATCGAATTTATGCAAAGATTAAGCTCGTCTCTGAGAATGGTGGTGACTGTCACCAATATCGAAGAGATCAATTTTAATCATACGAAAGCTTTACAGGTATTCTTTATTTCAATAAAATAACAACTATCACATATTTTCGAAATATCGAAGAGGTTTTCTTTAATAAAAACTAGTAAAAGACATTTAGAAAAAAATCATATATGTTGAATATTATGTTTAAAAAAGTATTACGTATTTCGCTGACCACATTGATCTTAAAAATTTTAAATATTTTTTCACTTTAAAAAGTTCTCTCAATACGTAGGTTGTCTTTTAAGTTCTACATAAGGACATAATCCCCGTCATTGGTAACGACCTGCTCCCACCTGCCAATCAGTTTGTCAAGGCCACGACTCTAGAAATCTTAGTCTCAAAGAAATTGTTCAGCCACTTTTAAGATCCTCCTCATTATCGAATGTAAGGCCCACCATTTGGTTAGGCATCAAGAGGAAAAGATGAAAATCTGTTGGAGCTAAGTCAGAAGAATATAGAATTTGTTAAGAACTTCTCAATCAACCTCTTGGAGGACAAGTTTGACACAATTAACTATATGCGGTCGCAAGTTACCATGGAGTAGGATAACTTTAACTTTTCGATTGAGTCTTTTCTGTTTAATAGCCTCATTTACTCTTTCTAATTGGGATATATAAAAGTTCTTATCAACTGCCTCGTTCCTCAAATGAAATTCTCAATGAAAAAGACATTCATAATCCCATATCATAATTTTCTTTGAATTATGTTTTTACTTAACTATAGTCTTTAATGTGCTTTCCTTTCCGGAGATTAGCATAGAAAAGCCATTTCTCGTCTAATGTTACGATTTTGTGAAAAAATTGTTCTTTGTGAATATTTGTTGCTCGGTGTCAAGCGAGGTGTTGACCAGAAATTAAGAGACGATCATGCTTACGTTTTTGGGCGAGGTGGTGAGGTCTCCAAGTTCTCAGTTATTGGTATTCAACTTCTTAGCCATTTTTTTGCATGTTTGAAAAAATTGATGGCCAGCAACTGCGGGTTGTATTATCATGCTAGAAATTTCCTTTTTGAAATTTTGTGTATCATTCTTTACCAACCCTTCACATCATTGAACCTTCTCAGTACACAGCACAGATATCTTGAACTATTTCGGAAACTTTCTGGCAAATAAACGTAAATGTTGGAAAATGATTTTTTTATCCACTTGGTATTGCAATTCTCGAGTTTAAAAATGTTTTTTTTAAATTAACGGACATTGACTACGATTACTATAGTTTTGTACAGCAGAAAAAAGAATTCAAAAAATATACAAGTAGCGATAAAAATAGTGTAGTTTGACAAAACAGAAAAGAATAAAATCATCTGAATTTTTGTTATAGCCCCAAAATATATTATAAGATAAATCCTATTTAATTTAAAAGGAAAGATCTAAGAAAATAAATATTTATTATTTCACTATTATTATTTTATTTTTCCTACCCCAACCATCATCTGAATGTGATACCCATCGAAATGAGGGTTTCCTCATTTCTCCTCTCTCAAAATCGATTAACAGATATTGGAAATTATTACAAAAAAAAGATTGTCCGTTTTTTTCCAAATAAATATAAAATATTAACCCATTTTCGTTGATACTACTTTTTATGAAAATACTTGCATTATGCAATTTTGTAAATGAAAGAAGTCGTCATTATTTTTGCAAATTCATTCGGTTTCGTTTAATTGACTTGGATGATTTATGGTTACAATTAGCTCTGTTTACATTGTATGATATCGTATTATTTTAGCTATGATTGTCTGGTTGAATAAACATTATTCCTGGCCATGATCATGCTATATTCTATTTCAGTGGCATTGACAAATAAATAAATATATTCGTATTTATAACTGTTTGACTATGGTGGTCTTAAATAATAATTTTAAATAAAAATATATCGCTTACAAATCTTTTTTGTGTTGTGTAAAATTTAATTTATTTATTCAATATTGGAAATTTTCCATAATTATATAATAATGTATCATTACATATCAATTTACTGGAATGAAAATTCTTTCACACTTTTACGAATATAACGATTTTTGTTTTAATTATATTCATTAAATAATATAATAAATTGAACAATTGTAATTGTAATTCTTCATGGATTTTGTGGAAGTGGTTTAATAAAAAGACATGGAGTGTCGTAAAACAGATATCACCCCGCAGACAGAAAATGAAAAATAAAATTAGATTTATGTTACTAGTTAATATTTGGGTTAATTGGGTAAATATTCGGCTTAAATAATCTTTCCATTATATCACATTATTTTTCAGTAATTAATTGGTATTTTAAACGTAATTTGCACCTTAAATTTAATTTTTCTAAGATAATATCGAAGAATAAATGAAATTTATTGATTAAAAACCGAAGATGTCCTTTGAGTCATAGAAAAGGTTAACTTTTGTAAATGTATTGTATATATATATATGATCCAATAAATATAAATAAGATAAATATGAAGTCAGGTGTTGGTGTGCAGTGAAATATCGTTAATTCGTACTCA
This sequence comes from Bipalium vagum, assembly GCA_037834085.1. NCBI lineage: Eukaryota > Metazoa > Platyhelminthes > Tricladida > Geoplanidae > Bipalium > Bipalium vagum. Next base: position 4,766 of record JBBMKC010224040.1, read on the forward strand.
GTTAATTCGCAAACTCTCTTAGTTCGAAAACGGTTGAAAGTCCCAATAGGCATCCTTTTATTTATTATTTGTCGGTTAATTCAAAACTCAGATAATTCATTACAAACTTTTGTGTCTCGCGAGTTTTGAATTAACGAGGTCTCACTGTATTTATTTTGAAAAAAGATATTTCTTTATTGAACAGATGTCAAATTTTCAATGAAAGTAAAAATTACTTTATTAATATTAATAATATCCAATCTTGGTTAGGATCTTTGTTTGATTATTCTTTTCATCTTCAACCTATGATATCTTTCAGTGATCCGTATCTGTGGTTTATTTCGAACTGTCCAAAAACGGTATAAATCCAGGTCACTTTCCTCATGAGAGTTGAACAGTTCAAACACACTTGTTATTTTCAAAAAAAATTGATTAAATAAAGAGGAAAGGAATTAAAGATTTATGAAATAAATAAAACAAACAAACCATTCATCTATTTTGATTTCTCCGGAAAATGTCTGTCTCCTTTTGTTAAGGATAATGTTTGGCTTATGATAAAGTGGCAAAATAAACGAAGATTTTTTCTTCAAAAGCTTACTGTTTTCATGAAACACCTTCCCTTTTAGTTTAACAACGATTATTTTCCTAATTCTGTGCATCTTTCAATTCAAAGTTGGTTTGGCGAAATTATGCGAATCACTCCTGCACCGTTCTTTCTGATATGATATCACTCCATAAACGGAATATAGTTTTTTGACGGAATTTCTCTCTTTTAATAATAAAATAAATAATAAATAATAACTAATAACTAAAATTTCATAACGAATAGCATTTCTTATTTATTTTGAATTATTGTGACATCTTTTAATTTGGATTAACTAACGATAGTAATATATAATTGTTATAATTATTTATTCTAAGGATTTAATTTTCCTAATAGATTTATTAAAGTTCAATTTCAAACTTATGTATTGCCTGTATATCACAATAAAAAAGTCTTTGCAGTGAACGCCGAAACTTTTTAGGCCACCTAATAATTTCCTATCAAAATATTTAGTACACAAAGAAGTTTTCATCTTGGATTTCGCTGATCAGGTTGAAGTAACCTTTAAGATAACTATCAATATTTTATCGTAGATACTCGAATATAAGTCGAGTTTTTTTTCTATATAATTTGATGATGACGACTTCTATTCAGACTATATGACTAATGAGCAGGCATTGCAACTTCTTCAATCAGACTCGGATTTCGAATTTTGTGGTTTTGAATCAATGTTACCTATGATGCCATGTTTGTAAATAAAAATATAAATATTATAACGAATATTTTGCAATAAAGTATCAAAAGATTGACATTGTTTCCTTGTTGTTTTATGTTATTTTCCAAATGTACGAAAGAGGAAGCAAACCAGACATATATTTTTATCCGACTTATATAAAAGTCATACGGTTTTCACAGAATTTCCCATTTTTCACCCTCGACTTATACACGAGGTCGATTTATATTCGAGTATCTACGGTATATTTATTTCACTTTTGTTTCTTAAACAGTCAATTATTGATATATTTCTTTAAAATATGTTTTCAATAATTATTCTATATTTTAACAATAAAACCGATTTCAGATAACATTGCAAGTAAATCACACTCAGTGCATATTATATGGTGGAAAGTGCTTTAGCACCATAGATCAAATATCAAATTTCATAAAAGCAGGAATCCCCAAAGGAAATACTCTCTCTCTACCATTCCATGTGGCAAGGGTTGATACAAATGTCAGAAGACGTCAACGTGTTTCTCCACTTTCACCAAACAACATAATATTGGGAGCTATAGGCTTCGGATGTAATTTTCTTGATATTAATTCTTAATGTAATTGTTATTCATTTCTGTTTTCAGTGCTCATTAGTTTAGTATTGGTTGTCGTACTACTGCGGGATAAATGGGGAAAACTAAGAAAAAGAATAAAAACGTCTGGCACTTGGATGCCCACTGATAGTTATTCAACATCAACATCGTCAATTGACAGTGAAAAAAAAACTGGATGGTCCAATATACCTCAGATGAATGAGTTCAAGAATGAATATCAAATATCGAACAAGTTAATCAATGGTGACAGTTATCTCATTGATATGAAGAAAACTAAGCGAGATACCAACGAAGAAGATAAAATCAGTGCTAACTACAGACGAAAACGAAAATATGATGTAATATTTTTGCGATATTTTAAAATATATCAGCTGAATAGTAATAGTTAATAGTAATAATATAAACATAAATTATTTTATTTTTTCATTTAGATAAAATCTTCAAAATATTTTATTGATGGGGTTAATTTAAAAAAATATCAGATCAATTTATTGAAAAAATGATTATTCTTAAACTAATTCTTAACTTATTTTTAATGAAAACTTATTTAAGTCTGAACTATACCTTTCCCCACTGCGAAAATATTGACAAATTGAATATTTGTGGATTAGATGAAAAATGGAGATTTGATGATCAATGCTCTTACTGTATTTGTTATGAAGGTATTTTTACAAGACCGGTTTTTCGATGTCCTCCTACTGATGAATATTGTAAATTGCTACTAGAAAGAATAACAAACAAAATCGTGTATGCGAAGTATTTTGAAAGTATTGTTGTTTAATTATACAACTCTATTTTTAATTGTGTTCTGATTTTAAATCTAAAATTTGTCTGAATGAATTTTCTAATATTTTATTTTAGCAATTGAGATATTTATTTAAAATTTTATTTGGTAGGTATTATTTATTTATTTCAATTTGGATTTATTTTAAAATATTATTTATTAGATAGTTCCATGAATTTTTGCCGTTTGTTTTAATTAAACAATTTATTAAAATTATCAGCAATAATTTAAACAAATTTGTATATTTGTTAAGTATTAATATTTAAATAATTGTAAATATTTATAATGATTAATATATTAAAAATAATATATAAAAATTGCTAATCTTTTGTATTTAGAAATGTCAAATCTTTCAAAGGATAATTTTTTTTAGTATTACTGAATTATGAAATGTTGTTGGTCAAAATGAAAGGTGGAATCTAAATATGCTACGGTTGAAGATTTATGACAGTCTTTCAATATCAACAAAATTTATGCCAGAAAATTGCGGCATCAGTTTCTTGAACATCGTACGTTGGATAGGAAGCAGGGATCTGGAAGACATTATATTGAAAACTATGAACAACGAGCAGCGATGTCGGTCTAGCAGCATCTCCAAAATTTCAAATTCGACTCAAATCTCCAGTAGTAGTGTGCAAAGAATTTCGACTGGTCTATAAGAAAATATAACCTCTAATAACAGATGTTCAGCAAGATAAAAGGCTGAAGTGATACCGATAACACCGGAATAATACATAGACGCATGAGTGCACATTGAAGAAAAATGGTTCCAACTACACTCGTTCAATCGCGAAAGGTATTGTGATAGTAGCCCCAGAAAGAAAGTTCTTGTAATAAGCAATACAAATATCATAAAAATAATGATACTAACGCTGTTGAAAAACCGAATTTGGAAAAAAGTCTAACAGTCTCCTTGGTATATGGAGAATTCAGTGGGATTACCTAGCCTAGTGATCGTCAAAGAGTCACAACAAAGTTGAAGTATACAAAGTTAATTCAACAATGATCTCGGAATTTTTTAACGAATTAATGCATGAAATCTGCAACAAAATTAACTGGTGTCAAACAGTTTCCACCCAAATGAATAATGCCCTTCCACATGTTGGTAAAAACAATGTGGAAAAATTAAATGATTTCGGTGACAACCTTAATCCAACAATCTTTGTTATGAATCAGCCTGCCCAATATCCTGATTTAAACATCAATGTCCTTGAATATTTCAAGTCCTTGAATAAGTGATGCCAAAAATCTACGTTTAACAAAATAGTCCAATTGTGGACCAATTTACAAGCGGAGTTTTTGTCTATCCAGGAAGACACACTGACTTCCATATTCGATATGAAGTCTCGAATTGTGGATAAGATCATTGCTTCAAAAGGAGCAGATGTTGATGTTACTCATCATTGATTAATATTAGCATTTTATCATGTATATAGTTGTAAAATATAAATTTTCTTTTTTTTATTATAAATTCACTGTTGTAAATTCAATGGAGTAAGTAATTTGTTTTACAACGATTTATTATTTTTATCACATTATAACACATCTTTAAAAAAAATTTTTTTCGTTCTAATTGGTTTCTGATATTTTCTGTTGTTGTTTGCTTTCTGTTTTTGATTTTGAATTTTTCTCATTCTCGTATTAACCAGGTCTAGGCCAGGATGGTGATACCACGTGTGAGAACGAGTCACTGAACCAATGGTTATCAATCATGTGGGATCTTCTAGAAAGACGTAACTTTGCATCTCAACTGGAATTCAACTCAGTTCCCTAGTCTATCTTCAAGCGGTCCAGACCAACATGAGGATACCACAAGATTTATTAATTAATTATTGTTCTTGATGAGACTCAACTACATAGCATCCCATCGGGTGGTTAAGAGATTTCTCTGGAATTTGACTCAGCTCCCTGCGCGGATATCAGAAAGAATTGATTTACCATTAAACTGTATCTTCCGTGATAAAATATGGCAGACAATCACGGTAACATATCCTTACCTAAAAGCCTTTGTAACAAAAAGTGTGATTCATGGATGAATAGACTCAAGTGACTGTTCCACAGGGTCCCCCCAGATAACTTTTAGCAGTTGATGGTCCATGAGCCTCTCGAGAATCTTTATCTTTATTCTGAAACCTGGTTCCAGATGTCGCCCAGGTCACATCCTTCACCTTCAAACTGCGAAATGTTTCTCTTTTTCAACTTAATAAAAAAGGAAAAAACACTATTATAAGATATGAAGCCAAAATCAGACTTAAATGACTTGCTGCGTCAAATTTTCAGTTCTTCAGATCATTCAAATTCTTACACAATTTAAATGATTTTCTATTCTCTTAAATATGTTAATTTGATGCTGAGAAAGATGAATGGAGAAACACAGAAAACTATGACTTAGTTCGGAAAAATATTTAAACTTTTTATATTAAAAAGTTCTTAAGAAACCAGGGATGAGATTTTTTTTTATTCACTTTTTATATTCTCAATTAATATTTTTTCTGGTTTTTCTTCATTATTAGACATTTCAAAAGATCTATAAAATTAAGCAAAGTTGATAATAAAGTTAATCATTTTGTATTACCTTAAGCATCAATTTTTTAGAATTTTATTAAGTCTTTCAATTACGAAAGCTTTTCTTTCATTCACTGTTGAAAATTTTCAATTTCTTAAAATCCATGAACGTAATTATTTATATAATTATTTTCCATACACCATTTATCATCAAATGAAGATAGCGCTATAACTATCCAACCTGATTAATAGATAGATCGAGGCCATGGACTTTATCTTCAGAATGTATCTAGAGTAACTTCTATCATTAGTGAACACACATGAGTAGTATGTGAATGGATGAACAACCAAACTCATAATAAATGTATAAAAACTCTACGATTTCCAAAATTTTCATAGGAGGTTAATCTTATTAATCTGTTTAGACACGACTTATGTAATCAATAAAATAAATTTCTTTAAATATTTAACCAAAAAAATCATTAAAATTTTAAATAAAAATAATTATTATGAAAAAATTATTGAAAAATAAAATTTAGTTGTAAAAACTTAAAATTTGGATCAAGTTCTCAAAAAATTTTAGACATAAAATTAGATTTTTCGAAATTAAGTCATCCTATTCAAAAAATATTTTTACTCAAAAAAGTATTTCCTTGAATACATATACCATGAAATCCGGTCAAACACTTAATTTTTTTATGAATACAATGTATATCCACAGGAGAATCACCTAGAAAAAATTTTAAGCTTTAATTTTTTAATTTTTAAAATTTAAATGTGTATGGATCAAGAAATCTCTTGTGTTTGATGGAACATTCTAGGAATGGTTTACTTTGAAATACTTAAAGCCTTAAAACCATTAATAAATAATATTATTGTGACTAGCTTGATAGAATGAAAGTAACCATTGCAGGTAAACATCCACTTTTTCTCAATAGAAGAAATGATATTCTCCATGATGATAATGACAGATCTTATGTTGCAAGGATAACTAGAGAAAATATTGTTACTATTGTATCTTAACAAAGTAACTTTCGCTCGAATATCGGTAACTCCTCACTTTATAATGTTGTGTTCGTTTACTACTGTAACTGCAGAAATTAGAATTCAATTTGAATCAAAACCCTACTCGCACCCTCAAAATGAATCAAAACAATCACGACAAAATTTTATTGAATACTACACTCGTAAAATCACAATCAAAATCGTCAAAGGTCTAAAAATCAATAATCTAAATTGTCTCAAAATCAAAAATTTCAGTTATCTGAAAATCAAAGGAAAAACAAACACAATCCAAAATCACAAATTCAAGATGAATAAAACCAAGTGTTTGTTAATCATAAAAATAAAGAAAATAAAACAAGTTTGAAATTACTCTCACCAGGAGCGACAAGGGGTCCCCGGGTCGTCCTCTAGGCCGTTTTCAGGTCACTTAGAGATTCCAAAACTTGCTGGGTCCCCTTGTAAAATCCGTTTGCATAATCATAGCGCTGAAATGAAATTACTGGAAAAATGGTAAATTGGAATTGTCTTCGGCAAAAATTTTCGATCCCCGGGTTCGATTCTTTTTTGTCAAAATTGTTCGGAAAATAATAAAAACACTGAAATCTTTATCGTTGTCTGGGCGAATTTCTGGAAATAGCCGTCTCTTTATATAGTCGTAGAGATTGATCTACAATCACTAATCCATATGCTGACAGACGGCTATTTCCCTAATAGCCATTAATTAAATTCTATCTACACGACGAGATAGAGTTTGATCAAACAAAAAAATAATTGAAACATACAGTCCCCACGACGGGACATGTCTGTCATGAAAATCCATTAGCCTAATATATCAAATATTTTTAGAATAATTAAAAATTTTTTTTTTACATTTTAATTATTATTATTAATTATTATTGTTATTATTATAATAATCGAGTCTCATGTCTTTCGCAAACACATCAATATTAAGTAGCTTTGATGGGAGATTTTCATTCATCCTACATACTGCTCTGATCTTGATCCGTTAGATTTTCGCTTCTTCAGATCAATATAGTGTTGGGATCCATAGAAAAGGAGGTCCCAGCACCAGCCAACAACAATTTTAAAGAAAAAGAGCAAGAGCTTATGGAG
>JBBMKC010224051.1:0-12019 GCA_037834085.1 Bipalium vagum
ATGCCTCGCAGGATAGCAGCCGTTTTGGCTGCAAAAGGTGCACACACAAAATACTAACTATTGTGATTTTTGTTTTTATACTTATAAAAATTTTTTAATAAATAATTCAAATTGTGCTCATACAATTTGCAAGCTCATTGTTTTAAGATGACGCACAAACTCAACAACAACTTGTAGCTGTCTTATATGTTAGCGAAAAAGAAATTTCTGATCGACTATGAGCAATGAGGAAGATTAAAAAGAGAAAATAAACTTTATACCACCATGGCATGTATTGAAAGAGCAAAACAATAAAATGAAATACAAAAAGTGTATAGTAGAAGAAAATCGTTTTTGCATGGTATTGTCAATGGAGAAGAACAGTGAATATTTTTTGATAATCCAAAACATAGAAAATCTTTTTGCTATCCAGCTAAATCGTCATCATCGATTGCAAAACGCAATAAAAATGTGAAGAATGTATTATTGAGCATATAGTGAGATCTGAAGGGTGTGCTGTACTACTCTCTATTACAACCTGGGGACAGTTATAAAAAATAATTAGTTAAGTTAGTTAATGTATTGAAAGAAAAACGATTAGAATTTACCGGAAGAAATGGAATAGTCATTTTGCTGCATAATAACGCTCAGTCGCATATCTATTTTAACTTCAGTCCTGTCTTTAACTTAATTCTTTTCAATCTGTAGACGCATAAATTGCAGGCTGCATCGCATGTTATATTCAATCTTGTCGCAATGGCCGAATAGCTAACCATTCTGTTCTCCATTGAATGACCAGTTTTCTTACAAATATGTTGTGCATTATTTAATTAGAATCTAATATACTTTTTAATTAAAAATTTTTTAAACTAAAAAAATTAACTAATAAAATTGAAACTGGTAATCATTTAATTCAATGGTCCCAATGTTTATTGGCTGACGGTTTCCATAGTAATTTAATAAATTTAATTATAACTATGAATAACTTCAAATATGAAGGTATTTAATTGTTTAATAAATTATATATATATATATATATATATATATATATTATTAGAAATTATTTCAAGCGCAGAAAATGTAATCAATTTTCTAAGAAAAATGGGAATATTGAGGTCATCAGCACCTTGAAACTTCCTGTGTTAAAAAAATTGACTTTTAAATAAATTCAAAATTAACTAAATATGACTATATTATATAAACAAGTATATTTAATTAAAAAATTTTAAGATATTTTAAATAAGCATTTCATATCCATATAATGTAAATTATAAAATTATTTTGATTAAGCATCGTATATATAAGGTGTGTCAAAAATTTGACCATTAGTATATTTCAAAAGTGTTAAAGAAAATGTTGGATGTGTTTGATTGAGATGTTTTACTTCAACCACTGTATTCATGAAAAATTAGTTCATCGGATTATAACTTGTTTAGATCGATAGCATAATTTTTTAACGTTATTCACAAAATAATACATAAATGTAAAAATCAATAAAATTAATTTGAATAAAAATTTTGTTAAAAAAAAGTTTTAGCGCTCTTAAAACTGTTCTTTTCAACTCGTACATCTAATATTCGAACGCCAGTAATTTTAATTTTCCCATAAAAATAATTTTTTCCAAACTTTCTTAAATTAGAATGAAAATATCAATGAAAAATTAAATGAAAAATAAAATGTTATAATAACAAAAATTTATAAATATTTTAAAAAATAAAATCTCAGATTTTTTTGAAATAATTTTTATTTAATTTTCGGAAAATGACTTAAATGCTGAATTAAATTGAAAGCCGCAATCATATTTCGTCATATAAAATTCATTTCTCAGTTGATAGTCAAACTTAGTCAATAAATAATGAAATTATTAAAAATAATAATTGAAATTTAATAAAAAAGCTGGAAAAAATTAATATGGGAATTTTTAAAAAAAAATAATTATCATTACTAAAAATGAAATTTTATTAGTAGAAAAATATTTTGCTTTTTTATTTATTACAGTCACGAATCTTATCCTATTTTTAAAAAATCAATATGGATATTAAGTGGTAAAGTCAAAAAGTATCTAAATAAAAGATATAATTTTTAGATAAATAATTTAATACACTTAATATATCAATATATATACATCAATAATTACAGTATGTCTATAAATAATATGACTCATTTGATTTAATTTTAGTTTTCTTGCAGAGAATGTCATTTGAGTTAAAATATCGTTCAGTTATTCGATATCTGGTTTTGTGACGAATAAAGTCATCAGAAATAATCCAACAACTAAAGAATCATATAATAATGAAACAATTCCAAGCTACTTCAGGATTCAATAATTTAAAAATCATCAGACAAACGTCAATAAATGTCCGAAAAAATTGCAGAATATTTTGCAGAATGAAAGAACATTCATGAAACAAGCCTTAGAGAGCGACTAGAGGTTATCTATGGATCTATTCATACGATGCTCAATTAGCTAGGAATAAAAAACTATACTCCAATTTGTGCAATTCTTTTTAACAAGCAAAATGTGTGAAAATCGTCTAATTTATTGTCAAAAAAATCGTGAATTTTTTGGAGCTTCATGGAAATCAATTTCTGAACAATATCGTAACCCGGATGGCAGAAGAACCTCGGGCGAGTAGAAATTACCACGTGAAGTGGTTACTCGAAAGTTGAAGATTTTGCTGAGAGAGATGTTCGAATAACTAGTGAATACTATGCAAGTTTAGTATTAATAATTAGGCAGAAAGTAAGAAAGGATTGTCGACAAAATATGTACTTATTGCGTGGCAATGAACAAGTACAAAAATCTCGTGATTCACAGACTGCTATCGAACAAGCTAACCTGATATCACCTTCAAATTCTCTTAACAGTCCCGACTTAGTCCGTAGTGACTTCTACCTATCTTCACTTCTTAGAAAGGCTCTGAAAGGTCGAAGATTTGAAAAAAAATATGAATTGGATCTTAGAAATGAAAAACTCTTTGAAAATTGTTAATCAGATTTTAAAAAATCTGGTTAAAAACCTTTCTATCCGTTGGCAAAAATGTATTGAGACCTTGAAGAAGTCATATTAAAATTATATACATGTCTATGTATGTTACGTTTACTTTCTATGAAATCTTGCTACTAATACTTGTTTCTTCGGATTTATACTAGATACTTTATAACGTCATCATATATTATGATTATCATAATTATGACATAATTATATTATAATAATAAAAAGTTATTTTCCTTGGAAATTAACTGAAATTTGATAAAATGAGCATCTTTAAGGATATGTAATCAAAAAGTAGAGGTGAATTAATTATCAATTTTCTCTAAGATATCAATACTTAAAAAATGAACTACCTTCCAATTTCGAGAAATCTTCATTGATATCTGAGACATTTCTGGACAGGTTGCTAATTACATCTGGCTGATACTTTTCGTCGGAGGAGAAATACGTGGACAGACTGGTTTGGACAGTTTGGATTTTATGAGCCAGGACAGCTTGGTTGTATTCAAAAAGTCTGATGCGGTCGGAAATCTTCTGGGAATCGGGCATCTGAAAGTGATTGATCCAGTTTATAAAATGTTATCTCATTTTTGGTATTCTTTATATTTAAATTAAATATAATATTTAATAAAAAACAAATAATATCTGTAATTGACAGCACTTTAGCTAAGATCGTAATGGTGAGCGGTAATCACCCAGCGTGTTCCGAAGGCTGAATGAATCTAGTAAAAACAGCATCATGTCCAACCAACCTTTAGCATAAAGAGACTATAGCAGGAAGTAAAGATCAACATTCACCGCAATAACCATCCAACTCCAGGCAGAAAATCACCCTTAAAGTACAACTGCTCGAAAAAAGTTCACTTTTGTACCGTGAATCAACTGTGACTAAAAGTTCTCGAACTTTTGATCATAGCAATGAAGCTAGAAGCTTTACTCTCTTTGTAAAATGATATCTTTATTGCGAAGAATTGTTCGGTGTTCAATTTCATATAATTCATATCCAAGAGGGACTTCCCAGATAAAAAATAGAAAATGGATTAAGCAGGTAAAAGTCCGATGGATCACAATCGAAGGAATATGAAGTTTTTGGTAGGAGACCGAATTTAATTCGTTTAACTATCCCATAACCTCTTTTACCTTATATCACCATTTACCTATTCATTTAAACTAGCCTCTTAACTTTGAGAACAATTGCCAATGAATGAAAAAATAAAAGTTCTCACGGAGATTTTAACTTTTTCAAAAAAGCTTAAGAGCTTAGTTGAACAACATTTCAGGCTAAAATAGTTTATTGGTGTAAAAATTAAATTTTCAATTTTAATATCTATTTCTTAGGACGTTTATTGTTTCTTGTGCCACGGAAACATAAAAGATGGACCATCTTAAAAAACCTTTTTTACATCATTTATAATTTAAGAAATAAAGAGGAAAAATGTAAATAAAAGTGAAACATGCTATCTGCAATCTTAACATCTCTCGGATGACGATGTAGCACGGTATTCTATTGATAAATGATTTATGATTCTTTAAATAATATAATGAATGACCGTTCCGATTAATAAAATATTTTCTGGTCTTCCAAAGGACCTAATTAATTATTCTTCAGTTTCGAAAGGTGTTATTTTCAAATTGGCTTTATCTGGAATCAAAGAGAATATTTGATAATGGTTTTCTAAAGAAAGGATTTTGTCAATTTTTGCCGATAATAGTTAATATAATGTCGACATTAAAATTGATTCTCTCTGCTATAGAAAACTGCTCAAAAATGTAACAAATAATACAAACAATTAATTAATAAATGATAGAGCTTTGAGAATTACATCATTATTCTTCGTTAAATGGCTACATTCCATTCATTCATTTGTTTGAGCGTCTATTCTATAAAAGAATTTCCGATCATTAGTTGGATCACCTTCTTTATCAGATAGTATCGTTATACAAAAGTGTTACACTTGAGCTATTTATTTACCGTATTTGATGAGATGCAATGTAACATTCAATTGGTAATACTTTAGCTGGCGTTTCAGCGTGAGTAAAGATTTCCTTATGTTAACATTTACTATGTTAGATTTGGTGAACAAGAAGGATCCCGGCAAGACCTCAAGTTCAATGATGAGTTTTGGTGAAATATTCAAATAGAATTCCACTGTGATACTTGGTGTTAACAAAGTATCAGAAAAAAGAGAAAAAGTATCAATACATTTATTTCTGAAACAAAATCTTTTTTCATTTAAAATTTAACAGATAATAATAAAGTAATAATATATTTTTTATAAATATTTTACATTTGACCATTTTTGTTATTATATATATAATAATAATAATAATAATAAAAATTTAGACTTATTCGTAAAAGCTGGAAAATTAGAGAATTTTCAAATTATTTTAATTTTTTAGAATAGTTTTGCAGATTGAAAAATCTGAGAAAATGAATTTTAGAGGAAATGATTTTTCCCTTCAAAATTATCTTCCTCCGAGGTTTAAATAAATCGATAATTTGTGATTAAAATGACAATTTTTCATGGAAAATTGTTTCGATTAGAAAGTTTTTTTCTCTTTATTAGGGGGGTCTATAAAAATATAAAAGAGACAATTAAGATTTAATCTTAAATTTCTAGACGGATCATTTTGTTTCTGATCGGAATATACAGCGCCAGGTAAAAAGAAATTGTATTTTGTTCACATTGTATTCTGATTTTCTCTAAATGATCTCCCCTTCCCAGAAGTTATCGATAATACTTTCAATCAAGTTCCTTTGAAAATTATAAAAACAGAGCTCTCCTTATCTAAGGTCTTTTGTTATTTTTATCATTATTTTTCATCATTCTTTTGTCTTTAAAAAATGATTACTTTCTAATATTAGAAATATCTGTCCAGGAATTTTTTTCAATTTTAAAAATTCTAAAGATATATATATATATATATAGTAAAAAAACAGTTTTAACTGAACATTTCCAAAATCAACAAAAGTTCTTATCACTTTTAATTGTCACTGAGATTACTTTAAACTTCTATTTATGGTTTGTAGAATCTTTTTCTAAAACTTTTGACTTCCTTGAATAAAGACTTTTATTTATGTTCACTTTTATGTTCTTCTTTATCTTACATTTTATTGGATTCTTTGTTATTCATAAACTTTTGAACTGTTACTTTTATCAACTTTCTTATTTGCAAACCTGATTTAGCTTTCTTAATCTTTTAATTCCACTCAGTTCAATATCAATCTGGATATATTTTGATATCAATAACCAAGCTAATTGTATTAAATCTTTTATTGGACCATTTTTCTAGTCTCCTTCTACTGCCAATAATTGTTTAACTTAGCAATTATAAGTCAAGAGAAGTAAATTAGGTAAATGGATTAAATTCTAAAACATAAGTCTGAGCACATGTAAAAAACCATGTTTTATTATAAAATCAATTAGAAATCGATACATTTATAAATACATTTTACAATGACAGCTAACAAAGAGTTATCAATAGAAAAATGTATATGCAACATTAAATTTCGAAAAATCGGACAAAGTTTTCTCCGCATTGCAAAAGAAACGTTGGTGTCAACAGGTGCTGTCTATAAGACAGTCGATAGATATTCATCTACAAGTAATTTTAAATCAAAAGGAAGATGTTGTCGGTCAAAAAATAATGACTACTGTAATGAAAACTGTAGAAGACATGAATATTATTGGGTTGGTACAGCAATGTCAAAATAAATAATTTCGTTATAGTCAAATTATACTAACATCATAACCTTTTTTTGATGGATCCCGGCTTTGACTATCATTTGTGCTGATACAGTTTCTTGCATCAGATATTTTTCAGTTTACATTATCATTGCTAATCCATTTTTAATCTCCACTTATAAATTGTTTCAGAAATCGATCAGTCATGAGGCTTTTTCAAAAGAAAATCGTGCTGCTAATGCAGTATAACAAGAAGTAAATGAAATAGAAATCTAACAGCTCCAGAAATTACATCGTATTTAAATATTAAGCGATCCACCACAGTTTTTGTTGATACCGTTGAACGCAGATTAAGACATACTGGGCTATTTGATTTAAAAACCAGCTGTTAAGAAAAGACTTATATGGGTAGGTGAACAATAAAGTTTGAAACTTAGTAAAAATCAATTTAATTCTGAAAATTTAATTATATGAAGTTATTTAAATTTATCACGCTCTGCCAAGTGGAATGGGTTTAATTGATCAAAATGTTATTTTCAAACAAGTTATTGATCGAAACACACACCGAACTGTGTAAAATCTATTTGAATCAAAAAAGAACGTGAAAATGTTTTGAAAGTGGCGAAATGGCCAGCTCAATACCATTTGAGAAATTATGGGAGGAAATTGGTAGAAAAGTCAGATTACAGAAAGCTTGGAACAAAGTCGAACCGATTACATTGAATAGACTGATAAACAGAATGCCACGTGTGTTCAGAGATCATCTAAAAGAGGAAGATATATTAATGAAAGATAAATTTGACTGTTTCCGTGTTTTTGATTACTATTTTCATAAAAACTGTCAAACAATGTTAAATTATAGTTATTAAAATAAATTTTCTATAAAATAATTTTTTTTACTAAAAGCAATTATGTTTTTCGATGATTTTTTAACAGAAAAGTAATGATTTTTTCATGTGCACTCAGACCTTTGCTCGGGATGTATGCATTAAAATAAGTTATGTTTGAATTAATTAAATTTATAAATAATTATTAATTTAATTAACTTTGAAAGTATAAGAGTTCATCTATGTTTCTATAGTAACAACAATGAAATCTTGAAAATGTTAATCAATAAAAAGTATCATAAATGCAATCTCAAATCCTCTGTGTAGACGACCTTTTCTGATTGATTACTATTATAGAACTGCAATTATTATTAAAGATCACAGATTAAAAACAGTATTAGACCTTGGATGGCTGTTCACATAAATTGAATAATAAACAAGCAATAAGTGGTTCCACGAAAATATATAGAAAACGCACCTGAATGACACCTGAAATCTGGCTGACGCAATCTTTGAAAAGTTCATAATGACTTTTTAATAATAGCTTCACTTCATCTATTTCTTCTCTTAATTGGCAAATTATTTGCTTCAACTTTTTAGGATCCATATCAGTGACAGGTCTACTCCCGTTGTTTTCACACGATTTTCCTTAATAAAGATAATTAAATAATATTTAATCGACGCATTCTCATTTTGATTTTAAAAATTTCTTTTGAAACAGAATATTTTATATTACCACACGTTTTAGAGGCCATATGTATTTGTTGGGCATAGTTTTTCATAAGGTAATCAATTATCTTTACTCCATATACTGATTCCATCCATAACAAAACATTGGAGATCTGGGAGTCAGTGTCTGAATTTGACGTCTCCCTGGAAATATAAAACTCTTTGAAAATAATAAAAATTAACAACAAACTATTTTATTTATATATTATCTCTAACGTTCCAGTTTATAGTTTAAAATCTAAAGGGCGCAAAAATTGCTTTTTTAAAGAAAAAAATGTTCCCATTTTTTCATTTCCAATATTTGTGTACTGAATAAGTATTGTTTAAGATAAATAAAATTTATGAAATTCGTAAAGGTTTGTTCAAATATATCACTTAATTTTTTGTTTAAAACTACGATATATTATTTTCGTTCGTATATTTAAAAAACTTTTGACATCCATAACGCGGCCATCCTACCGTAGATGCCTATCGATATTTGTACGATGCATGGGGAAAAGAAAATGTCAGAGAGAAGAAAAATTGCAGCGGCTTTCAGGACAGACAGATTAAACTACAAAAGAAATGAGGGCTCAGAAAGAGCAGAACCAGTTGTCAATGATTGGAGCATCACGTTGGTGAAAAATCTGGTTAATTAAGAAAATGCTATATCTTTAACAAATTCTGTTAGCCTAACAAATGCTGATAAAAGGTCAATTCAGAGGAGGACATACTAGTTATTAAATCTATCTGTATGGTATAATTTTTATCATTTTGCTTTATTTATTTTTAAAACAGCAATATTTTTTTTGCCTTCCAATAACATGTTTGTAACAAAAACCTTTACTGAAGTTATTTAAGAAATAATGTTATTTTAGGTTGAAATTTGATTTAGTTGTTGCATTTATAAGCTTTTATAACTCTGAAAATCTAATAAGATTGAGGCTGTATGGACCATAATCCCTGCGACCTACCAAGACCATTAGGATATCACCTAAGAGGCTCGAGTGATTCTACTGCGTTTGGTACCTTATGAGGTAGAAAGCTGGATCTTATTATTGAGGCCGATGTTTTCAAAGGTTGATTGTTCCTGGTAAAAGAGATAGGAAATCCAGACGGTATTGATTTTTTGCTTCCGTAGCATTGTCACAGGTCGTCGGATAAGTGGATCCACCCACTTGATGGATAGGTCTCGACGCTTTGCGTCGATTAGTAACATCTCCTGGCCGTTAAAAAACGTGAATGTTAAATTAGAAAAGATCATTATTTTACTATGGTATTGTTAAAAATTGATTATAATGAAAAATTTTTTACGAGCTCAATTTTTGTGAGCTCAATGGATTAAAAAAAGATAAATATTGTTTGTTTTAATAAAAATGAATTTTACTATAAAATTCTTCCTGGTGCGGAGAAACAAACACGGCCAATATACTGGACGATCATTTTTAATTTATCCTTGGGATCAATGAGAAATAATTACTAATTAATATTGTGATCAAAAAAATCATTTAACAATATGATATAAATAGTTTCATCCTTTTTAATCTATCATTAAAAGTATTCCTTAAAAACATGTAGGTAAATATTCAAATTTTCTCCCAGTTCATGTTCAATTAAAACTGATGAGATTAAAATTGTGATCTATAAAAAATCTTACAAACTAAACACTCGAAGAGTGTTGATAACTTAAATCACTCTTAAATTACATTTGAAAACAAGATTTAGGCATCAGACAACAATAGTCAAGATTCGTTTTATGGTTCATGACATGAAATGATATCATTATCAAAACCAATCTCACGCAACCTGAACAAACTGAGCTTCAAATACAAAGTCACTTTCATCCTTTTTATGTTTGTTTTAACTTTTTATATTGCAATCATTAAAGAGCTTTACAAATCTTATTCATTGATTACGGACAAGCTGCAAATCATTTTTGTTGCATTCCTTGATTTCTCTCTGAATTTCATTCATTTCCTGTAGTCGGCACTGACATTTGATGAAACAATTGTTTCAAGTCATTGCTGCAGATTTTTCGACAAATTTTACAACTTTCTTTATGCATCACAATTTTTGATATTAGAATCAATAATTGTATAATGATTAATTAATATAATTAATAATTAATCGTTTCGGAGAAAAGGACAAATTGATTCACATGTTATTGTTGCCTTCTACTTTGCATTCTCTGAAAAGTGCAGTGTCCAATTTAAATACATCTATTTGTATGATCAAATTTTCAGAATTGATTATTTTGAAATTCATCTTTGAGAATGTAAAAACTTCGGAAAATTGATTTTAAAATTAGTACTCCAATTGATTAATGAAACATTTTTCAAATATTTTCTTTTACAAATTAAAAAATTTAATATTTCTATTTAAATATTTTTTTAAGTAATCAATATTCTCCAATAACAACATACAAGATTCCTATAAAGTAAGTACCCGTTTTTAAATGTAATACCGTTAAATATATTATATATACTAATGTAATACATATTATATATATTCGGGGACTGCACGTTTTTGACAAAGTGAAATTTAACATTTTTTATTACAGAATGACCATCACCTTTAATACACTTATCTAAGCATTTTAAAAAGTCATTCATAACATTTTGACACATTTCTGGTGCTTCTAGATGTCTGCATTTGAATATTATCTTTCCAATTTTAGGTATCTATTGGTTTTCATCAGAGGTGCTTCTTCATAAACCTGTTAAAATTATTTTCATCTTTAATTTATGGTCTTCTAGACTTCTAAAGATCACAAACACTCACAGTCTCTTTGTATTTTGAAAGTATTTTCTCATTGTCCCAGTTGTATCCTTTTCCATTTCAAGGGCTCTGAATGCTGTCTGATTGACGTGACTGATTCCAGCTTAACTATCATTAGAAAAATTTTCAACTTTTTCTTTAATGCAAAAAATTATTAAAAATTGAATTTAGTGTAATTAAATTCGATGATATCGACTTATTAAAACCATTGAAGAATGAATTAAATTTTGGAAAATCAATTTCTTGAAAATATCTAAATTGAATATATTTAATAATCATGTTTATTTTTGCTGAGCTCCAAAATCTGATATTTACTTTATTTACACATTTTGCAGGATTATATTTTATTTTAAAATTTCCAGAGAATATTTTAATTATTTCAAAATATTTGTAAATGTAAGAAATCTGTTCATTTTTTCTCGTATTTTTGTAAATTTTCATTTTGTTACATAAATGGTAATTTGTATAACAATAAATCAAAAATTGATGTATATTAAAAAAAGAGAGGAAAACACATTTACATATAATGTAAATAAGCAATGTATTAACACTAAGGAATAAAAAAGGAACCACTGTTTATTATGACAATCCTTAAGTAATGCACAGGTGAAAATTAATATCAGGGAATGAAGTAATTAATGTATTTTGTTTATCAAATCCTCACAATTATCTGACATCATTTCATCAAGTTAATTGATTTTACGTGAATAATAATTCATCCACTGCTTTCCTGTCAATTATTTCATCTTGAACATTTTCAGGATTCCTTCATTCGAAAATCATGTAAAGACTAAGAGATATATCAAGAGAAGATTGAAACACATAATGAAAATTGAAATCAAATCAAACCGAATAATTTTCATGGAAACTTGACTTTATTAATTTGGATAAAACTCTTTTTTACACAGAATTTCCAATATGGAAATAATTTTTTGTTCATTTTATTTAAATTTGATTCATTTTGTAGGAAATATATTAGGTTGGTGCAAAAGTAATGCAATCGACTTTGTTTTGTATAGACAGTCGTATTTCATTAGTAAAATCAG